>CAVLJG010000004.1:72097321-72363779 GCA_963669975.1 Acanthoscelides obtectus | reverse complement strand
GGTATCTGGTGTCTGGTATCTGGTATTTGGTATCTGTTATCTCTTTATCTGGTATCTGGTATCAGGTATCTGGTATCAGGTATCTGGTATTGGTATTTGGTGTCTGGTATCTGGTATCTGGTATCCGATGTCTGGTATCTGGTATCTGATGTCTGGTATCTGGTATCTGGTGTCTGGTGTCTGGTATCTGGTGTCTGGTATCTGGTATCTGGTGTCTGGTGTGTGGTATCTGGTATCTGGAATCTGGTATTTGGTATCTGTTATCTCTTTATCTGGTATCTGGTGTCTGGTATCTGATATCTGGTGTCTGGTATCTGGTATCTGGTGTGTGGTATCTGGTATCTGGTGTCTGGGATCTGGTGTCTGGGATCTGGTGTCTGGTGTCTGGTGTCTGTTGTCTGGTGTCTGGTATCTGGTGTCTGATGTCTGGTGTTTGGTATCTGGTATCTGGTGTCTGGTATCAGGTATCTGGTATCTGGTATCTGGTGTCTAGTATCTGGTGTCTGGTATCTGGTGTCTCGTATCTAGTGTCTGGTGTCTGGTATCTGGTGTCTGGTATCAGGTATCAGGTATCTGGTATCTGGTATCTGGTACTTGGTATTTGGTATCTGATATCTGGTGTCTGGTATCCGGTGTCTGGTTCTGGTATCTGGTATCTGGTGTCTGGTATCTGGTGTCTGGTATCTG
This sequence comes from Acanthoscelides obtectus, assembly GCA_963669975.1. Lineage (NCBI taxonomy): Eukaryota > Metazoa > Arthropoda > Insecta > Coleoptera > Chrysomelidae > Acanthoscelides > Acanthoscelides obtectus. The sequence goes on along the minus strand of CAVLJG010000004.1, from coordinate 72,363,092 downwards.
GTATCTGGTGTCTGGTATCTGGTATCTCGTATGTGGTGTCTGGTATCTGGTGTCTGGTATCTGCTATCTGGTCTGGTATCTGCTATCTGGTGTCTGTATCTGGTGTCTGGTATCTGGTATCTGGTGCCTGGTGTCTGGTGTCTGGTATCTAGTATCTGGTGTCTGGTATCTGGTATGTGGATCTGGTATCTATCTGGTATCTGGTGTCTAGTATCTGGTATCTGATATCTGATATCTGGTGTCTGGTATCTGGTATCTGGTGTCTGGTATCTGGTGTCTGGTATCTGGTATCTATCTGGTGTCTGGTATCTGGTATCTCGTATGTGGTGTCTGGTATCTGGTGTGTGGTATCTGGTATCTGGTATTTGGTATTTGGTATCTGTTATCTTTTTATCTGTATCTGGTGTCTGGTATCTGGTATCTCGTTTCTGGTATCTGCTATCTGGTATCTGGTGTCTGGTATCTGGTGTCTGGTATCTAGTATCTGGTATCTGGTATCTGGTGTCTGGTGTCTGGTATCTGGTATCTGGTTTCTGATATCTGGTATCCGGTGTCTAGTATCTGGTATCTAGTATCTGGTATGTGGATCTGGTATCTGGTTTCTGTATCTGGTATCTGGTGTCTGGTATCTGGTGTCTGGTATCTGGTATCCGGTGTCTGGTGTCTGGTAACTGGTGTCTGGTATCTGGTATCTGGTTTCTGGTATCTGGTATCTGGTATCTGGTACCTGTCATCTTTTATAAGTTTTCATTTTTTCGTTTTCGTTTTCCGTTTCCCGTTTTCCGTTGTCCGTTGTCCGTTTCCGTTTTCGTTTTTCGTTTTCGTTTTTGTTTTTCGTTTTTCATTTTTCGTTTTCATTTTCATTCTTCATATTTCATTTTTTATATTTTCATTTTGCATTTTTCATTATTCATTCATTTTCATTTTTTAATGTCGCATGTGTCACCATTAATAGCACACGATGGCATTATAAAATCTTCGATATAGCATTAATGCCCTCTATAAAATTGTATGACAAACTCAGATTTATGTGAGGAGCCGGCAACGTCGCATGTGTCACCATAAATAACACACAATGGCATTATAAAATCTTCGATATAGCATTAATGCCCTCTATAAAATTTTATGACAAACTCAGATTTATGTGAGGAGCCGGCAACGTCGCATGTGTCACCATAAATAACACACAATGGCATTATAAAATCTTGGATATAGCATTAATGCCCTCTATAAAATTTTATGACAAACTCAGATTTATGTGAGGAGCCGGCAACGTCGCATGTGTCACCATCAATAGCACACAATGGCCTTATAAAATCTTCGATATAGCATTAATGCCCTCTATAAAATTGTATGACAAACTCAGATTTATGTGAGGAGCCGGCAACGTCGCATGTGTCACCATAAATAACACACAATGGCATTATAAAATGTTCGATATAGCATTAATGCCCTCTATAAAATTGTATGACAAACTCCGATTTATGTGAGGATCCGGCAACGTCGCATGTCTAGCTACCGCACTTACAAAAAATGGCGCTTGACACTTGACATATGTGAACCGTGTTCGCCTAAGGATAGCACGTTCTTTCTTCAGTGTAAATGTTTTATGATTTGACAGGAATGAAAATTATGTTTACCTTTTTTAAATCTGCTGACGATTAATAAGGGTACCTCTCAAACTTCTTTCAAGGATGAAATACATTATCACGATAGATATACACTGAGGGCACTTCGTCTGAACCGAAAAATTGTAAACACTAGGCACCGGGTATCACTAGACTGTTGTTATTTGTTATTATATTATGCTATAAGCACAAAGTCTTGCTCAAATGTTGTGGATTTTCTGGTCTCTTCAGGAATTGATCTTTGGCACTAATTAGGTCTTACAATCATATTTGTCGTATTTAAGCTGATGATGACTTCTACAAATTGCTAACCGTCACACCCGATTCCACTACATAGTTGGGGGTAAAAGACAGGAATGAAAATTGTTTACCTCATTTAAATTTGCTGACGATTAATAAGGCTACCTTTAAACCGCTCTCAAACGTCTTGAAAGATGAACTAAATTATCTATAGATACACTGCGGTACGTCGTCTGAACCGAAAAACACTCTGCACCACTAGACACTTGCAAGACACACTGCTATAAGCACAAAGTTTTGCTATATTGTGGACTTGTTGCCTTTTTAGGATGGATCCATATAAACGTTCATCTAAAATTATGCCACTCATTAGGGTTTACAATCATATTTATCGTATTGAAAGTGATGATGACTTTTGTAAACAAATCGCTAAACGTCAAAGCCTAAATGCTTAGCTGCCGGTAAAATTACATCGTTGCCAAGGCATACTTGATTATCATTATAATAATGGCTATAGTCCGGTCCGTTTAGACTATGAAATATAGAAATTTTGAATCTTTTCGAAAATGTTGATTTTCACGCGTAAAAAAGGACAATTCCTATTTGGCGTGAGATCCAATATTCGATGAAGCGACCAACATAAAGCCGAAAATGGCACGTTTCGGACGTTCCGCTCGCACTCGCTCGCTTTCGTAATACGATTATACCTACATTACCCCGCCTAACAGGAATCTGGGGATCTGGAGGGGAAATTCAAAATTGAAACTTCAAACTAAAAATATCTGCATATCTTTGAATTTTCTAATCTGCCGAGTTTAAAAAATGCGATCGGGTAACGTGCCGTATGTCGGTTTAATCAGGAGACTTTGGTCTTTCGTTTTGCGAAAAAAAATCGTAGCTACGTCGCTCCGTAACGCAGGTCCGTATCGACGAAGACAAAGTACGCCGAAAAAACGGCTGTCATCGTTACTTTTGAGGCGCTCAAAGTTTACTTTTTCGAAATTTGACGATAATTCTAACGGTCAGAATCGTTTCCTCAGCTCATTATCGTTATATTTCGATAGCTGTATAATTTTTACTCGCTCACGTACGGTATTAATAGGCGAACACAGAGTCGGATGACAAAGTGACTTTTTCGCGCGTCGAAAAGTAGCGTGTTGTCGGGCAATTTTTAAAAAATCGAAACTTTCGAACGACAAGGGATAAAGGAAAAAAAGACGCTATCTTTGAGTCCAATGTCCGGGCTTTCTCACGCAAAAATCGTCAGTTCGTAGCTCCTTTATCTTCGGAGGAGATAGAAAAAAGCGCGTCGAACAGCACGAAAATCTACCGATTTTTCAACTTTACCGGCCATTTTCGATCGCGTTCGTTCCTCCTACCGCGACAACTCTCGCTCCACGTAAAGCGCCGAGTTTCTAGTTTCCGAAACGGTATCGTTTTCCTTACGAACGTTCCGCGAACCCGGAAAAAAACCGGAAAAATCGGCAAGTAGCGCGTAGTCGAGGAAATCAAAAAAATCGAAATTTTCGAACGAAAAGGCATAAAGAAAAAAAAAGAAAGCCGCTATCTTTGAGCCGAAGCCGGGGCTTTCTCGCGCAAAAATCGCCAGGTTCGCAGCTCCTTTATCTTCGGCGGAAAACCTATGTTGAACGTCGGACAGAACGAAAATCTACGGTTTTTTCGACTTTACCGGCCGTTTTCGATCCGATCCGTTCCTCTCACCGCGACGGCTCCCGCTTCCCGGTAAAGCGCCGAGTTTTACTTTCCGAAACGGTACCTCTTTCCCTCCGAACGTTTCGCGAACCGGGAAAAAAAACGAAAAACCGCGTCGACGTCATACGACAATTTCCGAACCACTACCAATTATACCTATTACTACCAAATCGAACAAAAAGATCACCGCTTAATATTATCGACTAGCGCAGTTTGCTGCAACGCTAACGCTATGCAAAATTGTCCGTTGATGTCTTTATTTAAAACCACGTAGCGCAGTTGCTGGTATGCTAATGCAATGCTAGCGATAACTTTATCCCTATCTCTAATCGTTTTTTATCCTTTGGCATCTTTGATCTGTATCTGGTATCTGGTATCTGGTGTCTGGTATTTGGTATCTGGTCTGGTATCTGGTATCTGGTATCTGGTGTCTGGTATCTGTCTGGTATCTGGTTCTGGTATCTGGTATTGGTATCTGTTCTCTTATCTGGTATCTGGTATCTGGTATCTGGTATCTGGTATCTGGTATCTGGTATTGGTATCTGGTGTCTGGTATCTGGTATCTGGTATCTGTCTGTTCTGGTATCTGATGTCTGGTATCTGGTATCTGGTGTCTGGTGTCTGGTATCTGGTGTCTGGTATCTGGTATCTGGTCTGTGTGGTATCTGGTATCTGGATCTGGTATTTGGTATCTGTTATCTCTTTATCTGGTATCTGGTGTCTGGTATCTGATATCTGGTGTCTGGTATCTGGTATCTGGTGTGTGATCTGGTATCTGGTGTCTGGTGTCTGGGATCTGGTGTCTGGTGTCTGGTGTCTGTTGTCTGGTGTCTGGTATCTGGTTCTGATGTCTGGTGTTGGTATCTGGTATCTGGTGTCTGGTATCAGGTATCTGGTATCTGGTATCTGGTGTCTGGTATCTGGAGTCTGGTGTCTGGTACTGGTGTCCTCGTATCTAGTGTCTGGTGTCTGGGATCTGGTGTCTGGTATCAGGTATCAGGTATCTGGTATCTGGTATCTGGTACTATGGTATTTGGTATCTGATATCTGGTGTCGGGTATCCGGTGTCTGGTTTCTGGTATCTGGTATCTGGTGTCTGGTATCTGGTATCTTGTATCTGGTGTCTGGTATCTGGTATCTGGTATCTCGTATGTGGTGTCTGGTATCTGGTGTCTGGTATCTGGTTAATTTGGTATCTGTTATCTCTTTATTTGGTATCTGGTATCTCGTTTCTGGTATCTGCTATCTGGTGTCTGGTATCTGGTATCTGGTGCCTGGTGTCTGGTGTCTGGTGTCTGGTATCTGGTATCTGGTATGTGGATCTGGTATCTGGGTATCTGGTGTCCAGTATCTGGTATCTGATAGCTGGTGTCTGGTGTCTGGTATCTGGTATCTGTGTCTGGTATCTGGTATCTGGTATCTGGTATCTGGTGTCTGGTATCTGGTATCTGGTATCTCGTATGTGGTGTCTGGTATCTGGTGTTGGTATCTGGTATCTGGTATGTGGTATTTGGTATCTGTTATCTTTTTATCTGGTATCTGGTATCTCGTTTCTGGTATCTGCTATCTGGTATCTGGTGTCTGGTATCTGGTGTCTGGTATCTAGTATCTGGTATCTGGTATCTGGTGTCTGGTGTCTGGTATCTGGTATCTGGTTTCTGGTATCTGGTATCCGGTGTCTAGTATCTGGTATCTAGTATCGGGTATCTAGTATCTGGTATGTGGATCTGGTATCTGGTTTCTGGTATCTGGTGTCTGGTGTTCTGGTATCTGGTGTCTGGTATCTGGTATCCGGTGTCTGGTGTCTGGTAACTGGTGTCTGGTATCTGGTATCTGGTTTCTGGTATCTGGTATCTGGTACCGGTCATCTTTTATAAGTTTTCATTTTTCGTTTTCCGTTTTCCGTTTCCGTTTTCCGTTGTCCGTTGTCCGTTTTCGTTCTTCGTTTTTCGTTTTTGGTTTTTCGTTTTTCATTTTTCATTTTTCGTTTTTCATTTTTCATTCTTCATATTTCATTTTTTTATATTTCATTTTTCATTTTTCATTTTGCATTTTTCATTATTCATTCATTTTTCATTTTTTAATGTCGCATGTGTCACCATTAATAGCACACAATGGCATTATAAAATCTTCGATATAGCATTAATGCCCTCTATAAAATTGTATGACAAACTCAGATTTATGTGAGGAGCCGGCAACGTCGCATGTGTCACCATAAATAACACACAATGGCATTATAAAATGTTCGATATAGCATTAATGCCCTCTATAAAATTGTATGACAAACTCCGATTTATGTGAGGATCCGGCAACGTCGCATGTCTAGCTACCGCACTTACAAAAAATGGCGCTTGACACTTGACATATGTGAACCGTGTTCGCCTAAGGATAGCACGTTCTTTCTTCAGTGTAAATGCTTTATGATTTGACAGGAATGAAAATTATGTTTACCTTTTTTAAATCTGCTGACGATTAATAAGGGTACCTCTCAAACTTCTTCAAGGATGAAATACATTATCACGATAGATATACACTGAGGCACTTCGTCTGAACCGAAAAATTGTAAACACTCGGCACCGGGTATCACTAGACTTATTTGTTATTATATTATGCTATAAGCACAAAGTCTTGCTCAAATGTTGTGGATTTCTGGTCTCTTCAGGAATTGATCTTTGGCACTAATTAGGTCTTACAATCATATTTGTCGTATTTAAGCTGATGATGACTTCTACAAATTGCTAACCGTCACACCCGATTCCACTACATAGTTGGGGGTAAAAGACAGGAATGAAAATTGTTTACCTCATTTAAATTTGCTGACGATTAATAAGGCTACCTTTTAAACCGCTCTCAAACGTCTTGAAAGATGAACTAAATTATCTATAGATACACTGCGGTACGTCGTCTGAACCGAAAAACACTCTGCACCACTAGACACTTGCAAGACACACTGCTATAAGCACAAAGTTTTGCTATATTGTGGACTTGTTGCCTTTTTAGGATGGATCCATATAAACGTTCATCTAAAATTATGCCACTCATTAGGGTTTACAATCATATTTATCGTATTGAAAGTGATGATGACTTTTGTAAACAAATCGCTAAACGTCAAAGCCTAAATGCTTAGCTGCCGGTAAAATTACATCGTTGCCAAGGCATACTTGATTATCATTATAATAATGGCTATAGTCCGGTCCGTTTAGACTATGAAATATAGAAATTTTGAATCTTTTCGAAAATGTTGATTTTCACGCGTAAAAAAGGACAATTCTATTTGGCGTGATCCAATATTCGATGAAGCGACCAACATAAAGCCGAAAATGGCACGTTTCGGACGTTCCGCTCGCACTCGCTCGCTTTCGTAATACGATTATACCTACATTACCCCGCCTAACAGGAATCGCGAATCTGGAGGGGAAATTCAAAATTGAAACTTCAAACTAAAATATCTGCATATCTTTGAATTTTCTAATCTGCCGAGTTTAAAAAATGCGATCGGGTAACGTGTCATATGTCGGTTTAATCAGGAGACTTCGGTCTTTCGTTTTGTGAAAAAAAATCGTAGCTACGTCGCTCCGTAACGCAGGTCCGTATCGACGAAGACAAAGTACGCCGAAAAACGGCTGTCATCGGTACTTTTGAGGCGCTCAAAGTTTACTTTTTCGAAATTTGACGGTAATTCTAACGGTCAGAATCGTTTCCTCAGCTCATTATCGTTATATTTCGATAGCTGTATAATTTTTACTCGCTCACGTACGGTAGTAATAGGCGAACACAGAGTCGGATGACAAAGTGACTTTTCGCGCGTCGAAAATTAGCGTGTTGTCGGGCAATTTTTAAAAAATCGAAACTTTCGAACGACAAGGGATAAAGGAAAAAAAAAGACGCTATCTTTGAGTCCGATGTCCGGGCTTTCTCACGCAAAAATCGTCAGGTTCGTAGCTCCTTTATCTTCGGAGGAGATAGAAAACGCGCGTCGAACGGCACGAAAATCTACCGATTTTTCAACTTTACCGGCCATTTTCGATCGCGTTCGTTCCTCCTACCGCGACAACTCTCGCTCCATCGTAAAGCGCCGAGTTTCTAGTTTCCGAAACGGTATCGTTTTCCTTCCGAACGTTCCGCGAACCCGGAAAAAAAACCGGAAAAATCGGAAAGTAGCGCGTAGTCGAGGAAATCAAAAAATCGAAATTTTCGAACGAAAAGGCATAAAGAAAAAAAAAGAAAGCCGCTATCTTTGAGCCCGAAGCCGGGGCTTTCTCGCGCAAAAATCGCCAGGTTCGCAGCTCCTTTATCTTCGGTGGAAACCTATGTTGAACGTCGGACAGAACGAAAATCTACCGGTTTTTTCGACTTTACCGGCCGTTTTCGATCCGATCCGTTCCTCTCACCGCGACGGCTCTCGCTTCCCGGTAAAGCGCCGAGTTTCTACTTTCCGAAACGGTACCTCTTTCCCTCCGAACGTTTCGCGAACCGGGAAAAAAAACGGAAAAACCGCGTCGACGTCATACGACAATTTCCGAACCACTACCAATTTTACCTATTACTACCAAATCGAACAAAAGATCACCGCTTAATATTATCGACTAGCGCAGTTGCTGGCATGCTAACGCTATGCAAAATATTGCACGTTGATGTCTTTATTTAAAACCTCACGTAGCGCAGTTGCTGGTATGCTAATGCAATGCTAGCGATAACTTTATCCCTATCTCTAATCATTTTTTATCCTTTGGCATCTTTGATCTGGTATCTGGTATCAGGTATCTGGTATCTGGTATTTGCTATCTGGTGTCTGGTGTCTGGTATCTGGTATCTGGTATCTGGTATCCGGTGTCTGGTATCTGATGTCTGGTATCTGGTATCTGGTATCTGGTATCTGGTGTCTGGTATCTGGTATTTGGTATCTGTTATCTCTTTATCTGGTATCTGGTATCAGGTATCTGGTATCAGGTATCTGGTATCTGGTATCTGGTATTTGGTATCTGGTATCTGGTATCTGGTATCTGGTATCCGGTATCTGGTATCTGATGTCTGGTATCTGATGTCTGGTATCTGGTATCTGGTGTCTGGTATCTGGTATCTGGTGTCTGGTATCTGGTATCTGGAATCTGTTATCTCTTTATCTGGTATCTGGTGTCTGGTATCTGATATCTGGTGTCTGGTATCTGGTATCTGGTGTGTGGTATCTGGTATCTGGTGTCTGGGATCTGGTGTCTGGTGTCTGGTGTTTGTTGTCTGGTGTCTGGTATCTGGTGTCTGGTGTCTGATGTCTGGTATCTGGTATCTGGTGTCTGGTATCAGGTATCTGGTATCTGGTATCTGGTACTTGGTATTTGGTATCTGATATCTGGTGTCTGGTATCCGGTGTCTGGTTTTTGGTATCTGGTATCTGCTATCTGGTATCTGGTATCTGGTGTCTGGTATCTGGTGTCTGGTATCTGGTATCTGGTATCTCGTATGTGGTGTCTGGTATCTGGTGTCTGGTGTGTGGTATCTGGTATCTGGTATTTGGTATTTGGTATCTGTTATCTTTTTATCTGGTATCTGGTATCTCGTTTCTGGTATCTGCTATCTGGTGTCTGGTATCTGGTATCTGGTGCCTGGTGTCTGGTATCTGGTGTCTGGTATCTGGTGTCTGGTATCTAGTATCTGGTATCTGGTGTCTGGTGTCTGGTATCTGGTATCTGGTATGTGGATCTGGTATCTGGTGTCTAGTATCTGGTATCTGGTATCTGATATCTGGTGTCTGATATCTGGTATCTGGTGTCTGGTATCTGGTGTCTGGTATCTGGTATCTGGTGTCTGGTATCTGGTATCTGGTATCCTCGTATGTGGTGTCTGGTATCTGGTGTCTGGTGTCTGGTATCTGGTATCTGGTATCTGGTATCCGGTGTCTGGTATCTGATGTCTGGTATCTGGTATCTGGTATCTGGTATCTGGTGTCTGGTATCTGGTATTTGGTATCTGTTATCTCTTTATCTGGTATCTGGTATCAGGTATCTGGTATCAGGTATCTGGTATCTGGTATCTGGTATTTGGTATCTGGTATCTGGTATCTGGTATCTGGTATCCGGTATCTGGTATCTGATGTCTGGTATCTGATGTCTGGTATCTGGTATCTGGTGTCTGGTATCTGGTATCTGGTGTCTGGTATCTGGTATCTGGAATCTGTTATCTCTTTATCTGGTATCTGGTGTCTGGTATCTGATATCTGGTGTCTGGTATCTGGTATCTGGTGTGTGGTATCTGGTATCTGGTGTCTGGGATCTGGTGTCTGGTGTCTGGTGTTTGTTGTCTGGTGTCTGGTATCTGGTGTCTGGTGTCTGATGTCTGGTATCTGGTATCTGGTGTCTGGTATCAGGTATCTGGTATCTGGTATCTGGTACTTGGTATTTGGTATCTGATATCTGGTGTCTGGTATCCGGTGTCTGGTTTTTGGTATCTGGTATCTGCTATCTGGTATCTGGTATCTGGTGTCTGGTATCTGGTGTCTGGTATCTGGTATCTGGTATCTCGTATGTGGTGTCTGGTATCTGGTGTCTGGTGTGTGGTATCTGGTATCTGGTATTTGGTATTTGGTATCTGTTATCTTTTATCTGGTATCTGGTATCTCGTTTCTGGTATCTGCTATCTGGTGTCTGGTATCTGGTGCCTGGTGTCTGGTATCTGGTGTCTGGTATCTGGTGTCTGGTATCTAGTATCTGGTATCTGGTGTCTGGTGTCTGGTATCTGGTATCTGGTATGTGGATCTGGTATCTGGTGTCTAGTATCTGGTATCTGGTATCTGATATCTGGTGTCTGATATCTGGTATCTGGTGTCTGGTATCTGGTGTCTGGTATCTGGTATCTGGTGTCTGGTATCTGGTATCTGGTATCTCGTATGTGGTGTCTGGTATCTGGTGTCTGGTGTGTGGTATCTGGTATCTGGTATTTGGTATTTGGTATCTGTTATCTTTTTATCTGGTATCTGGTATCTCGTTTCTGGTATCTGCTATCTGGTATCTGGTGTCTGGTATCTGGTGTCGGGTATCTAGTATCTGGTATCTGGTATCTGGTATGTGGATCTGGTATCTGGTTTCTGGTATCTGGTATCCGGTGTCTAGTATCTGGTATCTAGTATCTGGTATGTGGATCTGGTATCTGGTATCTGGTGTCTGGTATCTGGTGTCTGGTATCTGGTATCCGGTGTCTGGTGTCTGGTATCTGGTGTCTGGTATCTGGTATCTGGTACCTGTCATCTTTTATAAGTTTTCATTTTTCGTTTTCCGTTGTCCGTTTTTCGTTTTTCGTTTTTGGTTTTTCGTTTTTCATTTTTCATTTTTCATTTTTCGTTTTTCATTTTTCATTCTTCATATTTCATTTTTCATATTTCATTTTTCATTTTTCATTTTGCATTTTTCATTCATTTTTCATTTTTCAATGTCGCATGTGTCACCATTAATAGCACACAATGGCATTATAAAATCTTCGATATAGCATTAATGCCCTCTACTTATAAAATTGTATGACAAACTTAGATTTATGTGAGGAGCCGGCAACGTCGCATGTGTCACCATAAATAACACACAATGGCATTATAAAATCTTCGATATAGCATTAATGCCCTCTATAAAATTTTATGACAAACTCAGATTTATGTGAGGAGCCGGCAACGTCGCATGTGTCACCATCAATAGCACACAATGGCCTTATAAAATCTTCGATATAGCATTAATGCCCTCTATAAAATTGTATGACAAACTCAGATTTATGTGAGGAGCCGGCAACGTCGCATGTGTCACCATAAATAACACACAATGGCATTATAAAATCTTCGATATAGCAGTAATGCCCTCTATAAAATTGTATGACAAACTCCGATTTATGTGAGGATCCGGCAACGTCGCATGTCTAGCTACCGCACTTACAAAAAATGGCGCTTGACACTTGACATATGTGAACCGTGTTCGCCTAAGGATAGCACGCTCTTTCTTCAGTGTAAATGTTTTATGATTTGACAGGAATGAAAATTATTTTACCTTATTTAAATCTGCTGACCATTAATAAGGGTACCTCTCAAACTTCTTCAAGGATGAAATACATTATCACGATAGATATACACTGAGGCACTTCGTCTGAACCTGTAAACACTCGGCACCGGGTATCACTAGACTGTTGTTATTTGTTATTATATTATGCTATAAGCACAAAGTCTTGCTATGTTGTGGATTTCTGGTCTCTTCAGGAATTGATCTTTGGCACTAATTAGGTCTTACAATCATATTTGTCGTATTTAAGCTGACGATGACTTCTACAAATTGCTAACCGTCACACCCGATTCCACTACATAGTTGGGGGTAAAAGACAGGAATGAAAATTGTTTACCTCATTTAAATTTGCTGACGATTAATAAGCCTACCTTTCAAACCGCTCTCAAACGTCTTGAAAGATGAACTAAATTATCTATAGATACACTGCGGTACGTCGTCTGAACCGAAAAACTAAACACTCGGCACCACTAGACACTTGCAAGATACACTGCTATAAGCACAAAGTTTTGCTATATTGTGGACTTGTTGCCTTTTTAGGATGGATCCATATAAACGTTCATCTAAAATTATGCCACTCATTAGGGTTTACAATCATATTTATCGTATTGAAAGTGATGATGACTTTTGTAAACAAATCGCTAAACGTCAAAGCCTAAATGCTTAGCTGCCGGTAAAATTACATCGTTGCCAAGGCATACTTGATTATCATTATAATAATGGCTATAGTCCGGTCCGTTTAGACTATGAAATATAGAAATTTTGAATCTTTTCGAAAATGTTGATTTTCACGCGTAAAAAAGGACAATTCTATTTGGCGTGATCCAATATTCGATGAAGCGATCAACTTAAAGCCGAAAATGGCACGTTTCGGACGTTCCGCTCGCACTCGCTCGCTTTCGTAATACGATTATACCTACATTACCCCGCCTAACAGGAATCTGGGGATCTGGAGGGGAAATTCAAAATTGAAACTTCAAACTAAAAATATCTGCATATCTTTGAATTTTCTAATCTGCCGAGTTTAAAAAATGCGATCGGGTAACGTGTCGTATGTCGGTTTAATCAGGAGACTTTGGTCTTTCGTTTTGCGAAAAAAAATCGTAGCTACGTCGCTCCGTAACGCAGGTCCGTATCGACGAAGACAAAGTACGCCGAAAAACGGCTGTCATCGGTACTTTTGAGGCGCTCAAAGTTTACTTTTTCGAAATTTGACGGTAATTCTAACGGTCAGAATCGTTTCCTCAGCTCATTATCGTTATATTTCGATAGCTGTATAATTTTTACTCGCCCACGTACGGTAGTAATAGGCGAGGACAGAGCCGGATGACAAAGTGACTTTTTCGCGCGTCGAAAAGTAGCGTGTTGTCGGGCAATTTTTAAAAAATCGAAACTTGCGACCGACAAGGGATAAAGGAAAAAAAAAGACGCTATCTTTGAGTCCGATGTCCGGGCTTTCTCATGCAAAAATCGTCAGGTTCGTAGCTCCTTTATCTTCGGAGGAGATAGAAAAAGCGCGTCGAACGGCACGAAAATCTACCGATTTTTCAACTTTACCGGCCATTTTTGATCGCGTTCGTTCCTCCTACCGCGACAACTCTCGCTCCACCGTAAAGCGCCGAGTTTCTAGTTTCCGAAACGGTATCGTTTTCCTTCCGAACGTTCCGCGAACCCGGAAAAAAACCGGAAAAATCGGAAAGTAGCGCGTAGTCGAGGAAATCAAAAAAATCGAAATTTTCGAACGAAACGGCATAAAGAAAAAAAAAGAAAGCCGCTATCTTTGAGCCCGAAGCCGGGGCTTTCTCGCGCAAAAATCGCCAGGTTCGCAGCTCCTTTATCTTCGGCGGAAACCTATGTTGAACGTCGGACAGAACGAAAATCTACCGGTTTTTTCCACTTTACCGGCCGTTTTCGATCCGATCCGTTCGTCTCACCGCGACGGCTCCCGCTTCCCGGTAAAGCGCCGAGTTTCTAGTTTCCGAAACGGTATCGCTTTCCTTCCGAACGTTTCGCGAACCGGAAAAAAAAACGGAAAAACCGCGTCGACGTCATACGACAATTTCCGAATCCCTACCAATTATACCAATCACTACCAAATCTAAACAAAAGATCACCGCTTAATATTATCGACTAGCGCAGTTTCTGGCATGCTAACGCTATGCCAAATATTGTACGTTGATGTCTTTATTTAAAACCTCACGTAGCGCAGTTTCTAGCATGCCAACGCTATGCTAAATATTGTCCGTTGATGTCTTTATTTAAAAGTACCCGTAGCGCAGTTGCTGGTATGCTAATGCAATGCTAGCGATATATACTTTATCCCTATCTCTAATCGTTTTTTATCCTTTGGCATCTTTGATCTGTTATCTCGTATCTGGTATCTGGTGTCTGGTGTCTGGTGTCTGGTATCTGGTATCTGGTGTCTAGTATCTGGCGTCTGGTATCTGGTATCTGATGTGTGGTGTCTGGTGTCTGGTATCTGATGTCTGGTATCTGGTGTCTGGTGTCTGGTATCTGGTATCTGGTATCTGGTGTCTGGTGTCTGGTATCTGGTATCTGGTGTCTAGTATCTGGCGTCTGGTATCTGGTATCTGATGTGTGGTGTCTGGTGTCTGGTATCTGGTATCTGGTGTCTGGTGTCTGGTATCTGGTATCTGGTGTCTGGTGTCTGGTGTCTGGTGTCTGGTATCTGGTATCTGGTGTCTGGTATCTGGTGTCTGGTATCTGATGTCTGGTATCTGGTATCTGGTATATGGTATCTGGTGTCTGGTATCTGGTGTCTGGTGTCTGGTATCTGGTATCTGGTGTCTGGTGTCTAGTATCTGGCGTCTGGTATCTGGTATCTGATGTGTGGTGTCTGGTGTCTGGTATCTGGTATCTGGTGTCTGGTGTCTGGTATCTGGTATCTGGTGTCTGGTGTCTGGTATCTGGTATCTGGTGTCTGGTGTCTGGTGTCTGGTGTCTGGTATCTGGTATCTGGTGTCTGATGTCTGGTGTCTGGTATCTGATGTCTGGTATCTGGTGTCTGGTATCTGGTATCTGGTGTCTGGTATCTGGTGTCTGGTGTCTGGTATCTGGTGTCTGGTGTCTAGTATCTGGCGTCTGGTATCTGGTATCTGATGTGTGGTGTCTGGTGTCTGGTATCTGGTATCTGATGTCTGGTATCTGGTGTCTGGTGTCTGGTATCTGGTATCTGGTATCTGGTGTCTGGTATCTGGTATCTGGTGTCTGGCATCTGGTATCTGGTGTCTGGTATCTGATGTCTGGTATCAGGTATCAGGTATCTGGTATCTGGTATATGGTATCCGGTGTCTGGCATCTGGTATCTGGTATCTGGTGTGTGGATCTGGTATCTGGTATCCGGTGTCTGGTGCCTGGTGTCTGGCATCTGGTATCTGCTATCTGGTATCTGGTGTCTGGTATCTGGTATCTGGTATCTGGTGTCTGGTGTCTGGTATCTGGTATCTGGCATCTCGTATTTGGTATCTGGTGTCTGGTATCTGGTATCTGGAATCATATATCTGGTATCTGGTATCTGATGTCTGGTATCTGGTATCTGGAATCTGGTATCTGGTATCTGGTGTCTGGTATCTGGTATTTGGTATCTGTTATCTCTTTATCTGGTATCTGGTTTCTGGTGTCTGGTATCTGGTGTCTGGTATCTGGTGTCTGGTATCTGGTGTCTGGTGTCTGGTATCTGGTATCTGGTATCTCGTATCTGGTATCTGGTATCTGGTATCAGGTATCTGATGTTTGGTATCTGGTGTCTGGTATCTGATGTCTGGTATCTGGTGTCTGGTATCTGATATCTGGTATCTGGTTTCTGGTGTCTGGTATCTGGTGTCTGGTATCTGGTGTCTGGTGTCTGGTTTCTGGTATTTGGTATCTGTTATCTCTTTATCTGGTATCTGGTTTCTGGTATCTGGTGTCTGGTATCTGGTGGCTGGTATCTGGTATCTGGTATCTCGTATCTGGTGTTTGGTATCTGGTACCTGGTATCTGGTATCTGGTGTCTGGTGTCTGGTATCTGGTATCTATTATCTGGTATCTCGTATCTGGTATCTGGTTTCTGGTGTCTGGTGTCTGGTATCTGGTGTCTGGTGTCTAGTATCTGGTATCTGGTATCTGGTGTCTGGTATCTGGTATCTCGTATCTGGTATCTGGTTTCTGGTGTCTGGTGTCTGGTATCTGGTGTCTGGTGTCTGGTATCTGATGTCTGGTATCTGATGTCTGGTATCTGGTGTCTGGTATCTGGTATCTGGTATCTGGTATCTGGTGTCTGGTATCTGGTGTCTAGTATCTGGTTTCTGGTATCTGCTATCTGGTATCTGTTATCTTTTATAAGTTATCAGTTTTCATTTTTCATTTTTCTATTTTAATCTTTAATTTTTAATTTTTAATTTTTAATTTTTAATTTTTAATTTTTCGATTTTTCGATTTTTCGATTTTTCGATTTTTCGATTTTTCGTTTTTTCGATTTTTCGATTTTTCGATTTTTCGATTTTTCGATTTTTCGATTTTTCGATTTTTCGATTTGATTTTTTGATTTTTGATTTTTGATTTTTAATTTTCAATTTTCAATTTTCAATTTTTAATTTTTAATTTTTAATTTTTAATTTTCAATTTTCAATTTTCAATTTTCAATTTTTAATTTTTAATTTTCAATTTTCAATTTTCAATTTTTAATTTTTCGATTTTTCGATTTTTCGATTTTTCGATTTTTCGATTTTTCGATTTTTCGATTTTTCGATTTTTCGATTTTTCGATTTTTCGATTTTTCGATTTTTCGATTTTTCGATTTTTCGATTTTTCGATTTTTCGATTTTTCGATTTGATTTTTTGATTTTTGATTTTTGATTTTTAATTTTCAATTTTCAATTTTTCATTTTTCATTTTTCATTTTTCATTTTTCATTCTTCAGATTTCAGTTTTCATTTTTTAGTTTTCAGTTATCAGTTATTTGTTATCTGTTTTCTTTTATCTGTTACTTTTTATCTGTTATCTGTCATCTTTTATCTGTTATAAGTTATCTGTTATCTGTTATATGTTACCACCTGTTACCTGTTACCACCTTTTACCTGTTATCTGTTATTTTCCATATAGCATTGAAAATATCCTGTATACAATTGTATAACAGACTCAGATTTATGTGAGATGCCGGCAACGTCGCATGTGTTGTTGTTAATACCATACATGGCGTTATAAAATCTTCCATGTAGCAAATTGTATAGCAGACTTAGATTTATATGAGGATCGTCGCATAAATCTAGCTATAACACGACTTGCAAAAAAATGGCGCTTGACACTGACATATGTCAACCGTGTTCGTCTATGGATAGCAGTGGACTATGCTTTCTTCAGTGTATATGTTTTCTGTTTTGTAATGTCAATGTCATTGTCATAGGTAATTTTTTCTAACCTGGAAAATGAAATGTATTTTGTTTAAAATTAAAATTCAATAACTCCTATTGTGAGATGTGTGCATCTACAACATAATGAAAGGAAAAATTAAGATTCTGAAAGTTAATTCCTAAATATCATAGTAAGGAAATCCGTAAAACTAAAAAAAAAGTAAACATAAACACCTTGAGAAAACTTCTTCCGTATCAAGTGGTTAAAGTGGAGTTTTAAAACAATTTTTGTTGAAAATAAGGCCGTTAGTTTACAAGCAGGTATGTAACTGAGCGATCCGCTAATGTGTGTGTATCTTGCTTATAAAAAATGCTGTATTTAGATATTGCTATTCACATGAGTTACCGTTCTTTGATAGGATATTTTCAAATTGAACTTTTGTCTTATTTTTACTATTTATTGCAGGAGAACAGTTGTTGAACCAGGTCCTGGTGCATACTTATGTAGTTGTCACTTTGTGGATGGGAAAAAAGAAAATAGACCTACATTGTTTAGGTATAATAGGGAGAAGCAATTGAACTTTCCATCGCCAGAAAGAAGAACCCGTAAAAATAACAACAATGTGAAAATTGAACTCTATAATATGTTACTTCAAATTGGGCCCTTTTAAGGGATGTATGTAATAATTATGTGATCTGCAGAAATAAAAATAGTTTAGATACAACACATGGCATCATAAATTATTTTAATGTAGAGTTCAGTACTCGTATAGGTAACTTTCACTCCCCTGGCAGGCTTAATCTAAGCGATATCACAAATATGTCTATACCAAGTTACGATTATACTGTGCAAGAGTACTTATCTTACAAATTTTGACAAGTAATGGTGTCTGTTGTTTTGACAAGTCTTGGAAGTCACAAGTTCTTAAAGCAGCTACATTCTAAATCGATTTAGATCAAAATAAACAACTGCAGTGGCTGTGAAAGTCTTAGTAATTTTGAAAACTTTGGTAGTAGATATGATTATCAATGCTATTTTTCAGCGCTTTGCATATTCCTTCATCTGCTTGATAATATTTGCCAATCGAAGGGATAGATGACAAGTTTGTTTACTTATTTTCCATTTATACATACTACTCAGGTGAGATACTACTACTACAAGGTTTTTACAATATTTATGAGTTTGTTGGTGGTAAAGTTCTTCGTTTGGGAAAAATTCAACAGAAGCAGATGAACAATGCTCGCTTTATGATCTGGAGAAAAATGTGCTATCGCCTTAAAATAAAATTTCCTCTATTTTTTTTAATGTTGTATGATTATGATCAATCAATTAGAAACATGACATATAATAATAACATCTCTAAAAATTAGACCAGAAGCTTGAAATTATTAAGTACTATAGTTGTTGGACAGTAAGTAATAGTATCGCTTGAAAATCAAATTTTGTAATCTGTTTCCTCTGATTCAATAATGAATTTTTCTGTAATCTATGATTAAGATCAGTCTTAGAAACAGGACAGATGTGAGTATCCTTGAAATTAGACATATAATAACAACATCTTTAAAAACAGAATAGAAATTTGAAATCATCAAGTGCTATAGTTTTTTGACAAGTAATGGTGTCTGTTGTTTTGACAAGTCTTGGAAGTGACAAGTCCTTAAAGCAGCTACATTCTAAATCGAAGTACATACATTCTGCATTGAGATCAAAATAAACAACTGCAGTGGCTGTGAAAGTCTTAGTAATTTTGAAAACTTTGGTAGTAGATATGATTATCAATGCTATTTTTCAGCGCTTTGCATATTCCTTCATCTGCTTGATAATATTTGCCAATCGAAGGGATAGATGACAAGTTTGTTTACTTATTTTCCATTTATACATACTACTCAGGTGAGATACTACTACTACAAGGTTTTTACAATATTTATGAGTTTGTTGGTGGTAAAGTTCTTCGTTTGGGAAAAATTCAACAGAAGCAGATGAACAATGCTCGCTTTATGATCTGGAGAAAAATGTGCTATCGCCTTAAAATAAAATTTCCTCTATTTTTTTTAATGTTGTATGATTATGATCAATCAATTAGAAACATGACATATAATAATAACATCTCTAAAAATTAGACCAGAAGCTTGAAATTATTAAGTACTATAGTTGTTGGACAGTAAGTAATAGTATCGCTTGAAAATCAAATTTTGTAATCTGTTTCCTCTGATTCAATAATGATTTTTTTTGTAATCTATGATTAAGATCAGTCTTAGAAACAGGACAGATGTGAGTATCATTGAAATTAGACATATAATAATAACATCTTTAAAAACAGAATAGAAATTTGAAATCAAGTGCTATAGTTTTTTGACAAGTAATGGTGTCTGTTGTTTTGACAAGTCTTGGAAGTGACAAGTCCTTAAAGCAGCTACATTCTAAATCGAAGTACATACATTCTGCATTGAGATCAAAATAAACAACTGCAGTGGCTGTGAAAGTCTTAGTAATTTTGAAAACTTTGGTAGTAGATATGATTATCAATGCTATTTTTCAGCGCTTTGCATATTCCTTCATCAGCTTGATAATATGTGCCACTGTTAGCCAGCTAATAGGTCTGAACTGAGGGTCAAGACTGAACTCTTACTGAACTTCATAGAAGTGACTGACTACTTACGTTTGCAATAGAAACACATAAACTGTAAACACTTCACACAACACTTTCACTATTTGTAGCTGCGATTGCTTGTTCTAAGCTTCTAATTAATCCTTATTAACGGGAGCCTCATTGTTAAGATTTCGATAATGTTTACATTCATACATTGTAGGTTAGAATGATGCAATGTGATGCAATCAGACATACGCTTTATATCAATCGGTTAGAAAAGCGGAGCTTTATGCCATATTGTAAAATTATAACATGAATAGGGGCTTACAATCATATTTTTATCGTATTTATAAACCGATGATGATTTCAATAAACTGATGAACGTCAAAGAATAATTGCAACCTTTGGCGGTAGACATCGCAATCTGTAAAAATAAAAAACTACTAGATTCATCCGATTTTAATGGCTCTAGTCCGGTCCGTTTAGACAATGGAATATAAAAATTTTGAATCTTTTCGAAAATGTTGATTTTCACGCGTAAAAAAGGACAAATCTATTTGGCGTGATCCAATATTGGATGAAGCGATAGTCATGAAGCCGAAAATGGCACGTTTTTGACGTTCCGCTCGCACTCGCTCGCTTTCGTAATACGATCGTATCTACAATACCCCGCCTAACAGGAATCCGGGGATCTGGAGGGGAAATTCAAAATTGAAACTTCAAACTAAAAATGTGTGCATATCTTTGAATTTTCTAATCTGCCGAGTTTAAAAAATGCGATCGGGTAACGTGTCGTATGTCGGTTTAATCAGGAGACTTTGGCCTTTCGTTTTGCGAAAAAAAATCGTAGCCACGTCGCTCCGTAACGCAGGTCCGTATCGACGAAGACAAAGTACGCCGAAAAACGGTTGTCATCGGTACTTTTGAGGCGCTCAAAGTTTACTTTTTCGAAATTTGACGGTAATTCTGACGGTCAGAATCGTTTCGTCAGCTCATTATCGTTATTTTTCGATAGCTGTATAATTTTTACTCGCTCACGTACGGTAGTAATAAGCGAGGACAGAGCCGGATGACAAGGTGACTTTTTCACGCGTCGAAAAGTAGCGTGTTGTCGAGGAATTTTTAAAAAATCGAAACTTTTCAACGTAAACGAATAATGATGATGAAAATAGTATTAAAAGAGTGTCCGAAGCATGGGCTTTCTCACGCAAAAATCGTCAGGTTCGTAGCTCCTTTATCTTCGGAGGAGATAGCTGATATACGGCGAAGCAGCGCGCTTTATACGCAAAAAAGTCATTCTTGACGACGTTCGAGGTTCGTTTATTCGGAACGGGTACCGTAAACGAAAAAACATCTCTCCGCGTAATTTGTAGCGCTCGCCGAGATGTACGAAACGCGGCACGCGAAATTCCTTTTCTCTTCGGCATAAGGGAGATATCGTAGTTTTCAAGGCGATTCGTCATTTTTGTCGCTTTTTTTTCGAACGTTTCTAGAAAAAAAACCGAGACGCGGAACCGAACAGATTTAGCTAATAGGCACGTATTTTTCGTTTAGCTATCGAACGAGACCGATCTCGAGTCGATATTTCGATAAACGGCGAAACCAGTGTGAAATAACGCCGCGTACCGTCCGAAAAACGGTCGATTTTTCGACTTTACCGGCCGTTTTCGATCCGATCCGTTCGTCTCGCCGCGACGGCTCTCGCCCGCCCGTAAAGCGCCGACCGTCTACTTTCCGAAACGGTACCTCTTTCCCTCCGAACGTACCGCGAACCTCCTAAAAAACCGCGAAAACCGCGTCGACGTCATACAATTTCCGAACCCACTACCAATCACTACCAATCCAAAACAATCGATCACCGCTTAATATAGTCGACTAGCGCAGTTTTTAGCATGCCAACGCTATGCTAAATATTGTCCGTTGATGTCTTTATTTAAAACCACCCGTAGCGCAGTTGCTGGTATGCTAATGCAATGCTAGCGATATATACTTTATCCCTATCTCTAATCGTTTTTTATCCTTTGGCATCTTTGATCTGTTATCTCGTATCTGGTATCTGGTGTCTGGTGTCTGGTATCTGGCCTCTGGTATCTGGTGTCTGGTATTTGGTATCTGTTATCGCTTTATCTGGTATCTGGTATCTGTTGTCTGGTATCTGGTGTCTGGTGTCTAGTACCTGGTGTCTGGTATCTGGTATCTGGTATCTGGTGTCTGGTATCTGGCATCTGGTATCTGATGTCTGGTATCTGGTATCTGATGTCTGGTATCTGGTATCTGGTGTCTGGTGTCTGGTATCTGGTATCTGGTGTCTGCTATCTGGTGTCTGGTATCTGGTGTCTGGTATCTGGTTATCAGTTTTCATTTTTCATTTTTAATTATTCTATTTTAATTTTTAATTTTTAAATTTTTCGATTTTTCGATTTTTCGATTTTTCGATTTTTCGATTTTTCGATTTTTCGATTTTTCGATTTTTAGATTTTTAGATTTTTTGATTTTTTGATTTTTTGATTTTTTGATTTTTTGATTTTTTGATTTTTTGATTTTTTGATTTTTTGACTTTTTGATTTTTGATTTTTTGATTTTTTGACTTTTTGACTTTTTGATTTTTTGATTTTTTGATTTTTTGATTTTTTGATTTTTTGATTTTTTGATTTTTTGATTTTTTGATTTTTTGATTTTTTGATTTTTTGATTTTTTGATTTTTTATTTTCACCTTATTTAAATCTGCTGACGATTTCCGTTTTCCGTTTTTCGTTTTTTGTTTTTCGTTTTTCATATTTTATTTTTCATTTTTCATTCTTCATATTTCATTTTTCATTTTTCATTTTGCATTTTTCATTCATTTTTCATTATTCATTTTTCAACGTCGCATGTGTCACCATAAATAACACACAATGGCATTATAAAATCGTCGATATAGCATTAATGCCCTCTATAAAATTGTATGACAAACTCAGATTTATGTGAGGATCCGGCAACGTCGCATGTGTCACCATAAATAACACACAATGGCATTATAAAATCTTCGCTATAGCATTAATGCCCTCTATAAAATTGTATGACAAACTCCGATTTATGTGAGGATCCGGCAACGTCGCATGTCTAGCTACCGCACTTACAAAAAATGGCGCTTGACACTTGACATATCTCAACCGTGTTCGTCTAAGGATAGCACCTTCTATCTTCAGTGTAAATGTTTTATGATTTGACAGGAATAAAAATTATTTTTACCTTATTTAAATCTGCTGACGATTAATAAGGATACCTCACGATCTTCTTAAAAGATGAAATACGTTATCACGATAGATATACACTGAGGCACTTCGTCTGAACCGAAAAAGTGTAAACACTCGGCACCGGGTATCACTACACAATACACACACTGTTATAAGTACAAAGTCTTGCTATGTTGTGGATTTCTGCTCTCTTCAGGAATTGATCTTTGGCATTAATAACGTCTTTCAATCATATTTATCGTATTTAAGCTGATGAACTGCTAAACGTGAAAGAATAATTGCACAATCTGTCAGTAAACATCGGAATCTATCGGTAATCATCGCAATCTGTCGGTAAACACCGAAACCTACTCGATTGTTATAACGAATAAGGGTATAGTCCGGTACCGTTTGTACTATAGAATATAGAAATTTTGAATCCTTTCGGAAATGTTTATTTTCACGCGTAAAAAAGGACAATGGTATTCGGCGTGATCCTATATTCGATGAAGCGACCGACATAAAGCCGAAAATAGCACGTTTCGGACGTTTCGCTCGCACGCGCTCGCTTTCGTAATACGATCCTACCTACATTACCCCGCCTAACGGGAATCCGGGGATCTGGAGGGGAAATTCAAAATTGAAACGTCAAACTAAAAATATCTGCATATCTTTGAATTTTGTAATCTGCCGAGTTTAAAAAATGGGATCGGCTAACGTGTAGTATGTCGGTTTAATCAGGAGACTTTGGCCTGTCGTTTTGCGAAAAAAAATCGTAGCTACGTCGCTCCGTAACGCAGGTGCGTATCGATGAAGACAAAGTACGCCGAAAAACGGTTGTCATCGGTACTTTTGAGGCGCTCAAAGTTTACTTTTTCGAAATTTGACGGTAATTCTGACGGTCAGAATCGTTTCGTCAGATCATTATCGTTATTTTTCGATAGCTGTATAATTTTTACTCGCTCACGTACGGTAGTAATAAGCGAGGACAAAGCCGGATGACAAGGTGACTTTTTCACGCGTCGAAAAATAGCGTATTGTCGAGGAATTTTTAAAAAATCGAAACTTTTCAACGTAAACGAATAATGATGATGAAAATAGTATTAAAAGAGTGTCCGAAGCATGGGCTTTCTCACGCAAAAATCGTCAGGTTCGTAGCTCCTTTATCTTCGGAGGAGATAGCTGATATACGGCGAAGCAGCGCGCTTTATACGCAAAAAAGTCATTCTTGACGACGTTCGAGGTTCGTTTATTCGAAACGGGTACCGTAAACGAAAAAACGTCTCTCTGCGTAATTTGTAGCGCTCGCCGAGATGTACGAAACGCGGCACGCGAAATTCCTTTTCTCGTCGGCATAAGGGAGATATCGTAGTTTTCAAGGCGATTCGTCATTTTTGTCGTTTTTTTTTCGAACGTTTCTAGAAAAAAAACCGAGACGCGGAACCAAACAGATTTAGCTAATAGGCACGTGTTTTTCGTTTAGCTATCGAACGAGACCGATCTCGAGTCGATATTTCGATAAACGGCGAAACCAGTGTGAAATAACGCCGCGTACCGTCCGAAAAACGGTCGATTTTTCGACTTTACCGGCCGTTTTCGATCCGATCCGTTCGTCTCGCCGCGACGGCTCTCGCCCGCCCGTAAAGCGCCGACCGTCTACTTTCCGAAACGGTACCTCTTTCCCTCCGGACGTACCGCGAACCTCCTAAAAAACCGCGAAAACCGCGTCGACGTCATACAATTTCCGAACCCACTACCAATCACTACCAATTCAAAAACAATCGATCACCGCTTAATATAGTCGATTTCCAAGTTACAGGTCATTTATGTTAATTTTTTTAAAAGCTATGGGTTTAGCTGCCTTACCAATGACTAGGAGTTTTCCTTTTTCACCCGCCATTCTTACACAGTACAAGATTGTAAACCTCGCTTTGAAATACTTACTCAACACATTTTTCCTTCTTTAATGTGAGCGTTTTGTCGGGTAGAGCCCTAAAATACAGGCCGGTCTCATCGGCATTATGGATGTCTCTCGGTGAGTGTCCCTTAAAAATTTCCAAAAGCGATGTAACGTCATGATTAACAAAAGCTTGTTCTCCCGAAATCGCTTTAAAACTCATATTGTGGCGAATTCTAAATTTATTGAACCAACCAGAAGAAGCACTGAATGTAGAATGTCCCTTTTTATCTATTTTATAAGGGAATCCCCTTATGATGAGCTGTTATAAACTAGTCATAACACAATTTGTCAATTTTGGTACCATCACCCGTCAAAAAGCTTCCTTTTTCATTCAAAATGCTGTTCGACATCCACTTATTTAGAAGAATTTCTTTTGTTTAATTATATCTGCAGCTTATGTTTTACCAATATTAAAACGCTTGGATAAGTTTCTTACAATTAACTTCTCCTTATTGTGAACTTCAACAATCTCAATTTTTTATTTGAGCGTCAGAATTTTTCTATTTGGAGCCATTTCTACAATGAATCTGTCATATACAGTAACAGACATGTTTATAGTTTATAATACTATATAAGCTTGATTTATACTTTTTTATTTTGAAATATTGGTTGAGTAGAGTAGCTAATGGCAAGACTCCGTCATTTGCATGATACTTTTAATGTTATGTTGTAATGTTAATGATACGATAAAGTCATCATAACAAACTAGAACGCCGATAAGTTCCAATTATGCCAATATCCACGGCTAGGTTCGCTTCCCTGTCTCAAAAATAAGGTAACCCACATGTTGTTCGGGCACAAGGTTTTTATGTTTGAAAAACGAATTTACCATTGGAAATGTTGATTTTTAAGCTATTTTTGTACATAGTCGGAAACACGATGTCAGGGCTGTAAGGGGGATGGGCAATGACTTCCCAGCCAAATCGCCCGATTCAGTCTTTCGTTTGTTGTGAGACATGAGGACGCTTTGCAGAGTTTTCCTTTACGATGATTTTGGATTGTCCATCTCAGCTTTTTCAAAATCCTCAGGAATTTCATCCGCCTGTTCCCGGATGCTGATTCGCCGATCTTCGAGCAAAATTTGCTCAATCTTCGCCATAAGTTCCTCGGAGATAGACGATCTCCCGCTTCGTTGTCCATGTGGCCGTCAAAGAACTCTCTTCACCATCTGAGGACAAGTTGAATGCTTATTTACGTTTCCCACATACTTCACCCAACGGGCGATGAATTTCTATTGGTGGTAACGATCGGTGGTGGGGGAGCCAACAAACACGACGGTGTTGCCAGATTTCGTCAAGCATCTCATTTTTTGAAACAACCTTTGTATGCTGCATGGGAAGCACAAACTCAGCCTACTTGACGCCACTTTTTAGACAAAATATCCTGTAACTCCAGAAGTGGCAGTCCATACCCTATAGTATGATACATCAAACTTCTTTTCAGATGATAACAAAATATTCGTATTATCCATTTAAAAAAAATGCATGTTTGTGTTGCTAAGTGGTTCTGAATCATCCTGCAAAGAGTGGCATTACTAAGTAGCCTTTAGTTTTTTTAATAACTTTTTTAGATATCATTATTTATGATAACGGCACTAGCGGTCGGTTAGACACTAAACACTGACCTTGTGTATAATTCATCTAGAATGTGATTTTTCAACACAGACAATATAATAACGCGCCTAAAACGAGTGTACTGTGCGTAAATTAGCTAAAACATCGGTGTTGTAAAAGGGCTCACTGCCATCCCGTTCTGACACCTCACTATCCTTAATGTAATGCAATCCAGTTATTCTAAAATCAATTAGCGTGTCTCATTTATCTTCAAAGCAAAAATTCAATGGGCGGTTCTAAGACCATCTTATTTTTTGGTGATTTTCGAAATACCGCTTCGTTTCGGAGATACAGGCCGCTGAAAGACGCCACTGGAAATCGGCCCTTAAATAACTGTTGAACAACCTAAAATTCAACGAAATTTTGACAACACGGTATCTGCATTATATCCTTACATGTTGATATTCATGGAAAGAAAAGCATATCTGTATTTTTAGACTTGGCCAACGCATTTGTTACGTAAATTAATTCATAAATTGTCTGTGTGATGTGCTACCAACAAATGTGTTGTTAATGATATATAAACCTTCAATAGAATCGTTAATTCGATACCGAATTCTAGTCTAGAAAATGGCGACTATGTAGAAAAATAGCTTAAAGGTCAGCGTTTCCAACGATGAATTCGTTTTTTCAAATAAAAAATTTCTTGCTCCTGAACAAATATAGGAACCTTATTTTTTAAACAACCCTAGTGTATACTCTACCATTCACATTATTAAGACAAATCCAGAGACACGTCGAATGTCCAGATTCATCAAGCAGCTTAAGCTGTAGCCCGTGAAAATTTTAGTGTATTTGAGCATTGACATGGAAATTTTAAAGTTGAAACTTACGTTAAAAATCTGCTATTTTGATTGTATAAAATTTTAATATACCTAGAGTTACTCGCATTTCAAGACATCCATCCAGCCATTTGAGCTGTAGGCCATCAAATAGAGATTTCAAAGGAGAATACTTCGATCAAAGTCCGTTAATTGATTTTATAAAATTGTAATATATCGTGTCACTCGTACTGCTACGATGAATCCAACAACACCTTATACAGTGTGGCCCAACGAAAAGGTCGCACCCCCATTTGTGACTCCTGATATAACGCTCGGACACGTCAATTTTGATTTCTAGGGCCGTATAATACAGGCTGATCAAAAAATAAAATATTGCGTTACACTTAAAATTTTCAAATCGACACCCCCATTTTTTTCCATGAAGTTTTTGGTAACTTTTGTATGATAAAGTTTATACCTATCTTGAATCGTTGTGACTAACTGCACGGTAAAAAATAATGATCATGGATACCAGTAAGAACATTTAGCATCAGCCAGTGTCATCGTATGGCATAGAAAAACTTCGTCTTTCATTTCAAATTGCTAAGTTACCTACCTTTCGTAGGTGGTCGACGGTCTCTGACTGCCGAACGCGGAGGTTCCACGCAGCGGATCTCATAGGCGGGGCCAGAATGTGTGCATGTTGCATACACACGTGTTCTCTCGCCAGAATCCGTGTGGCGTCCCCCCTTTCCCCTGTATCCCCCCATAGCCCCACGGTACCTCATGGGTGTTGAGGCCTTAGGCCTTCGTGGTAATTGGAATAAAAAATACTAGTTGTGATAAATATTGAACAATGACTTATTCAAAAAGGAATAACAAAACCGTATTACCAAAATGGGAGCATTGCAAGAGCTACTGCCCGGTTGTTTAATGCGTTACATCCAGACAAAAATATTAACGATAAGTATGTGGCTAAGTTGATAAAAAAATTTGAAGAAACTGGATCTGTGACTAATATTCTCCGTAATCGACTAGTTAGAAATGAAGCCGCAGAAATAGCAGTTTTGGGACACGTAGCACTTGGCAACACCCAAAGCACTCGTGGACTGGCTACTTCTTCAGGGTTTACACGCTCAACAGTACAAAGAATTTTGAAAGACAACAAATTTCAATTTGAAACATTTCTTTATTCCTGGAAACTTGACGGGCGAGGGTGGTGAAACGATTCGAACAAAATCTTTATCTTATTGCATGTAGATAAATGGACACTACTTTCAGCACTTATTACCACATTGACCTCCCTCTTTATAGCAAATTATTTTTAGTTTAACTTTAATGTGCGCGTAATGTAAGTTGTTTTTTGTTTTTTTTAATAGTGGGAGAATTGTTTTTAATTTTAAAGTCTTGTCACCATGGGAACTATATTGATTATTACTTCTACGATATAATTCCTTAATATCACAATTTCTAGAATTTTATTATAAGCTCAAATAGCTTCTCAACTATTGAAGATAGGTATAACCATTATTATACAAAACTTCATGGAGAATCTAAAAATTAAAAAAATAGGGTTTCCATTTAAAAATGTGAAGTATAAGGCAATATCTTATTTTTGGATCAACCTGTATTTTACGGCTATAGAAAAAATTCATCAAGCCCTATGGACTGTAGCCCGTGAAATAGAATTTTTGTCCACAAACACACACACTCACGCGTGTAAAACGTAATAATCCTTCTGAGTCACTCGGTAATAAGGTTTATTTCATCGAAATCAAACAAGAATTTGTTAGAAAAAGAATCATACTTTCTCAAACACGGTTCATTTTATCGAAATCAGACAGAATCATATTAAAAAAGAATCAGGCTTTCTAAAAATATAGCTTTCGAGCCAATGGCTAGTCCGCCCTGGCGAACTGACTGCTATTTTCCAAGGACACAATCATGTGAGGACTAATTACTATACAGTAGAAATTGCGTAGGATTATACGGTGATGTTTAGAAGTTATCGACCAGCTGCATGCTATTTGTCTGTTTCTAATCTTTATTTATAATCATAATGTATTCCGATTTTCTAAAAACTTGGATACAGGTCCAAAAATAGTTCCCCAAAAAAGGAATGCTGTCACACTTGTAAGCGCTTTTTTTAGCTTAACATCTTGATATACACGTACTGTCTGTTAGAGCTCATCCGATTATAGATACTATTAAGTTTTCCTTGCAGTCTGATTTCTTCAATCCTACCATGGATGTTTCCAATAATCTTAATATTTTTTGCATCAAAATTTTTGCATTATGCACCTCAGACATACCTGTATCTTTGAAGTCCACTTCAATATTGAAATCCTTCATGTTTAGAAGCCGTCAGCAAAATGTTACTCCATCCATGTTTACAAGGGTAATCCCAAAAGTAGGGTCACCTTAAAAGTACAAAAACCGTTCATTTCGAATAATTGATACATGACAATCAGAATAGACCAATGAATACGCTTCGTAATGATCTATCAACTGTTGGAATGTATTTTTTTTAAATAGGAGATTTCACTTTCGTATATTCCATGGCATCAGACCCTTGAAGAAACTGCGCATATCAGATTCTTTCATTCATTTCAAATATACTCACTTGGCGATTTTACATCGTATCGTATAACTGTGCCGCTAGATGGCGGCACCACACTAGATATGATGTAGCATATAGTTATAAGCCGTTGGTGTTTAACCTGACCAATTTGCCTGTGTGCCTCGCTAGTCAGTCAAATTGAGCGATTGTTCGTGGCTGCCTGTCACAAGAAGGTCTGGGACCATTTTACCAAGGCTCAGAGAAAGAACATCGAAGCCTGGAAAAAGCAGTCGTTGGTATGTAACATATCATTAGAACTATGAAAATGTGAAGCATGTCCGTGGTAACGTCCATTTCATCGTAATCCATCGAATTTGTAATTTTACCAATAAAATTTTGGCTTATTGGTTATATCTCTCATTTTACATGTTTTTGCTGAGTTTGAATCTGGGGTTTGCTAACTAAACTGGTGGACAGTTGCTTTGCAACATGAAAAATTTTACCCAAATTCAAAACTCGATATTTTCGGAACGGAAAGAGATATCGAGTTGCGGTATTCAGGAGGTTCTTGACCAACTCTTTGAATACACATACAGGGCCGATCGGCATATTTCTCTTATTTATCCACTTATACAGGGTGAGCAAAGGAAGTCAGGTTTTTTTTTAGCAAAGCTTGGGTCTATCTCAAATTCTCAATTTTTGATCTTTTTTTAGCATCCCTTGATCTCATGACTATCCTAAAAAAGTAATTTCTCAAAATTTTCGAAAGTTGGGTATAACAATTATCGAACTTTAAAAGTGTTACATTTATCCCTATAAAAGGGTTTCTCTTGAGAATGGGTATTTTTTCTCATACTGTTGCATAAAGTGGAATTTCTTGCACCGAGAAAAGATTGAAGCACTCATTGAACGTTATTGCCTCCAATGGCGCGCAGTGAAAATTTGATACTTTGACATTATGTAATTTAAACCGAATTTATAAATTTTACTTTTTTAGTATAACTGGAAAAAGCTTCCTCTCGTAGACTGTTCCACAGTCTCGACGCTCTCGGGACAAAGGAGCGGTCGTATCGCCCAGTTTTGGATGTACGAAGCTCGACACTGTTAGGATGGGATGCCAAAGTCAGGCGGGTCTGTCTGGCAGGCACATCGCGCGGCGGCATCATAGAAGAGAGCTCCGAGGATCAAAGCCCGTTGGTGTAGCGGTAGAAAAGATCTAGATCGCCGACGGCCCGACGGTGCGAAATAGTTGCGAGACTGTCTGTTAGAGAAGAGTCATCGATCAGTCGGACCGCCCTCCTCTGGACAGCATCGAGTATGGATAATGTAGTCGGGGCGGCAGTAACCCAAACATGTGAGCAATACTCGAGGCTAGGCCTTGTAGAGTGAGAAGGTCATGCCCTAAACAAATATCCTAGCTTTTTCCCAGCAGCTGCAGCTATTTACGAGATGTGTTCGTGCCAGATCAGGTCCTCGGTGATCTGGACTCCGACCAGCCGAAATTAATGGCTGTTTGACAGAACTCGGCCATCCATCGAAACCGGATGAGCGCTAGGACGCTTTTTGTTCGTCAAAGTACAGTCCTGTGTTTTGGAAGCATCAAACTGTACAAGACTGTTGCGTCCCCAAGCCGTGATAACCTCCAGGTCTCTCATTAGTGAGGAAGTCGCCGCTAGTCTTCTATTTTCGAGCTCAGCGATCGGCTGTAACTCTGAATCCTGCATGTAGAGTGCTGTCATCAGCGAAACTGTGGTGTGGGTTGATCATGCAGGAAAGGAGGTCGTCGATATGTAAGAGGAACAGTGTCGGAACCAAGACCGATCCCTGGGGATCACCCCCGTTGACGTTGTGGGATGAAGAGGAGAACCCGTCAATTACGACGGATATCTTGCGGCCAGAGATAAAGTCAGCCACCCATCGGCAAAACTTTTCTGGGAGGCCATAGGATGGAAGTTTGCTTAAGCAGCGTGCCACAGCTGATCGAACGTTTTCGTGATGTCAAGAGCAACGACATGATCCTCACCATAAGACTGGATGAGTTTACTCTACAATTGAGTGACGTAAGCTAGGAGGTCCCCTGTGGATCGTTGGTGCCGGAAACCATACTTCCTGTCGCTAATCAAGCCGTGAGGTTCGAGGTAGTCCAGAAGCTCGCGATTTATGCACCTCTCCATCACCTTACTTATAACAGAAAGCAGAGCTATAGGCCTGTAGTTGTAAGGGTCGGTCTTGGATCCCTTTTTTGGGATGGGTTGGACATGAGCAAATTTCCTGTTTTCTGGGAAGGTGTCGGATTCATAAGATATCTGGAAGAGACGCGAAAGAACTGGAGCAAGCTCCGCTGCACACCTCTTCAGTTCAATGGCAGGAATCAAGTCCGGACCAGAAGCTTTGTTGATGTCGAGCGACAAGAGCACTCGTCTTACGGTCTTATGTCTGAATATTACCTCCTACATAGTGTAGGGAACCCTTTGAATTGACGGCACTTGGGCGTTGGGGGAGACGTCCATGGTGGAGTTGGCAGCAAAGATCTTGGCTAGCACTTCCGCCTTGGCCTTTGAGTCGAATACAATCGTTCCATGACACGTAAGTGGTGGGAGGCTACTGTGTGAGAAGTTCTTTTCAATCTGCTTGGCCAGCGTCCAGAAAGACCGACTGCCATTGCGCTGCGACATTGCCATGTGGCTAACTTTTATATCGTGCTGGTGTTTGGCATTGCGAACCGCCTCGTTATATTTGTTTCTGGACTCGACGTCGGCTTGTCTGTTCTCTACAGTGGGGTTCTGTAAAAAGGTTCTGTGTGCCTTGATCTTCTGCTGGCGAGCAGTGTCTCACGATTTGTTAAACCAGCCGCTGGACCCTGGTTTAGGCACTTTCACTGTGTGAGGGATGTAGTCCTCCATTCCGACGTGGATAATTCCGGATAACGAAGAACAGACAGCCGAAAGATAGAGAAGAAATCGCTGAGCCGCTCCCAGTCGGCATATCCGTAATGCCAAGTTTTGCGGCCTGTATTTTGCGGCCTGTATTTTGCGGCCTGTACGAGTTTCTGCTCTCACAGCGGATTCTGACCGAAACCTAACGTCCACAACACCGTGGTCTGAGTTACCCAGGGGGGACAGGACAGCAGTGCTGTAAGGGACAGGATGCGTGGTCAGAAAGTGATCCAGCAGACTACTGGCGTGTGACGAGACGCGGGGGAAAAAAGTAGGGCTCGTCACCAGCTGGGTCAGCCCTTGAGTAAGAGCGAACGCTTTGACTGCATGACCTGCTGCATCGGTCTTGTTTGAACCCAACCAAAGCTCATTATGGGCATTGAAATCTCGGAGAAGAACTACATCTGAAGCGGGGTCATTGATGTTCAGGACGTCGATCTTGACGGCGAGTTATTCCAGTAGGTCATCCCAGTTATGGTCCGAGGGAGAGCGATAAATGCACCAAATAAATTTGGGTGATGATTTGGAGTTGAGGCGAAGCCACAGAATGTCCTTCCGGTTTGATTCCAAAGAACCATCTCTCCAGCAGGAAAGACTACTGCGGACAAAAGCCACAACTCCCCCGTTCTTTCTCAGATTGGAGTGCACCTCGTAGTTTGGGAAGTTGAGATGGTTAATCGGTGCAGACTCTGACATTTTTTTCTCCGCCAAGAAAAGCATGGCGGGACGATTGGATTGCAGGTAGTGATGAACAGCATTAATGTTGGTTAATCCCGCAGATGTTTGTGTAAAACAAATATTATATTCGATGTTGTTCCCTCGAGCCCACCCTCCTACCGGACATTCCGAGAGTGGTAACTATGTAATTAAACAGCTTAATGAACAAATCTAAGGTACTACTCTTGATAAAGGGGTGTATTCCAGTGGAGTAACACAAAAGGCATTTTTTGGTTTGGTAAGAAGTGCTAATAACTTGAAAATTTTTATTTTTCAAAATGATATGATGCTGGCAAACACTGCTATTAATCTTTTATCTAGAATTTTTTATCTTTCTCATTCAGCATTGGCGATGTTTTCCAGTAGATAATAGACACTATTGAATTTGTAAACAACGTCAAAGAATTTATTGATAGACATTAACAATATGTAACATTTTAGAAAACAAAGTTTTGAAGACCAGTTTAATACCTAAATTATTTATTTATGACAAAACCGAACTTTTTACAAAACAGCAACAGTTATTACAATATTGTTAGTACCTAGTAGGCCCACCCCATCGATCACAGCCTGGCATCTTCGTGGCATACTTTCCAGAAGGTTATTAATAAATTATCGGTATTCGTTTTCCCACTCTCCCTCAATGGTCTCAGATAGCTTTTCCATTATTTGAGGTGCATTGTGTGTTACAACTATAGAGGAATCACGCTGCTAAGTATACCTTTGAAAGTTTATGAGAGAGTGTTGGAGAAAAGGCTGAGAGAACACATCGAAAACGATCTAGACGAGGCGCAGAGTGGGTTCAGAAAAGGACATAGCGTACAGGAACATATATTTACAATAAAACAGCTAATCGAAAAATGTAATACAAATAACACAGAACTAAGCCTAGCTTTCTTAGACCTGGAAAAATCGTTCGACTATTCCAAGGAGAATTGTGTGGGACAGCATGGCGAAACGAGGAGTACATAACCACCTAACAGAGTGTATACAAAGCATATACGACCAAAATACATGCTATGTTAGAATGGATAACATGACGTCAGAGGAATTTATCATAGGAGATGGGCTGAGACAGGGAGGAGTCCTGAGCCCGATATTATTCATTATAATTATGGATGATGTAATAAAGGCTGTCAAAAGCAAACTTAAAAAAGTACATGTCGGTTTCTACAAAATGAGGCCAATAAATATTTCAAGGTGCGCATTCGCGGACGACCTGTGATTGTGCGCTAATACCCCAAACAACTTGCAAGATCTGGATCCAGGAATTATCGAAGAGAGGTTTGAATATTAACGTATCTAAAACAAAAGTGATGACGACAGTAGAGGGGAATGGAATGAAAATAGTTTCTAAGGGCGCACGTATAGAACAAGTCGAATCCTTCAAATATCTAGGAGTGGTAGTACAAGGCGATGGAACAACGGAGGAGGAAATCAACGAAATATTAATGAACGCATCTAGGCTCTATCACACAATGAATACATCTTTCTTGAGAAAGAAAATGACAAGCAGAAAAACAAAGATGACCGTGTACAGAACAGTATTCAGACCCATATTGATATTTGGAAGCGAGAGCTGGGTATTAACGAACAGGCAAAAAAGCAAGTTACAGGTTATTGATATGAAATACCTCAGGGCAGTCAAAGGAGTCACTAGGAAAGACAAAATTAGAAACGAAGTTATTAGAGAAGAGCTGAGTGGAATCTGTACTACAAAGGATTGAAGAAAACCAATTAAAATGGTTTGGACATTTATTAAGGATGTAGGATACAAGGCCAGTAAAACTCATATGGGAAGCGAGAGTTTCAAAGAAAAGGGCAATAGGGAGATCGAAAAAGACGTGGAATGATGGATTGGCGAAAATACTCAAGAACAGGGGAATAAGTCGGAACGAAGCAGTGCGCCGGGCGAGAAATAAGAAAGACTGGGCTAAATTTGTATATAATAACTAATTAGTTTGGAGAATAAAATAATATAATTGCACCTTACACCTACGGGTATATAAGGTTTTAGATTATATATATATATATATATATATATATATATATATAGGTGAAAAATTAAAGCTTCCGCCTTTTGTTGGGTACTTCGACAAAATTTAAGCAAAGAGGACTCTTTATACTATTTTTAATTCTCTCTAGCTTTCAATGGACTGCCATCATCATCAGGAGCTGCAATTACAATGATAACAGTAGCAACAAAAGTGTAAAATGAATTTAAATTGAATTAACTTACAGTAGTATGTGAGGATGTTGCTAATTGTTGTTTTCGTATAGGATGAGGGAACAATTTCTTACATAACATTCTGAAAATCACATCATCTGAAGTGATTTGGCAACTTTTTGGCACACGCCCACAATTCGTTCCATCTTTCAACACAGACATTGACAACCTTCGGCCTTCTGTCAAAGGTTCATCTCACTCATTATTCCATGACCACCATTTTGTGCAATCATCAAGTGGCTTCACGACGTAATGCTCTAATGTTTTCTAAATAATTTTTAATCTGTCTTTAACTTGTCTTGTCATATTTTATATAAATTTAACCATTGTACCATGTATCCAGCTCTCACCATGTTACTGGACGTTTCCCTCATCCTATACGAAAACAACAATTAGCAACATCCTCACATACTACTGTAAGTTAATTCAATTTAAATTCATTTTACACTTTTGTTGCTACTGTTATCATTGTAATTGCAGCTCCTGATGATAATGGCAAAGTCCATTGAAAGCTAGAGAGAATTAAAAAAAGTATAGAGTCCTCTTTGCTTAAATTTTGTCGAAGTACCCAACAAAAGGCGGAAGCTTTAATTTTTCACCTAACTGGTTTAGACGACAATGACCACGTCTCAAGTTATATATATATATATATATATATATACTAAGTGACATATAAATCCGAACACCCAGTTTAAATGGTTTTATTTTAATAAAAGTTGGTGAATGTATTTATCTTACTGTAAATAACAAGTGAAAAAATTTTCAGCCTTATCAGTTGGACATTCCGGTTTTTATACTGCTTTTTTTTAATTCACTAACGCTCTAAAAATGAATATTTCAGCCACAGTAAAGAATCAACGGTGGCAGATTTTGGTTCTTGATATCCTTTACTATCGGTTACGATGCCTAGAGTACGGAGACCTGTACGATTTCGTCAACTTAGTGAGTTTGATAGGGGCCGTATAGTGGGACTTCGGGAAGGTGGACTTTCTTTTCGGGCAATTGCAGTTAGAGTGCAAAGAAGTGTAGACACTGTGGTTAGGTGTTGTCAGGCATGGCTTCGAGAAGGCCGTACGCAAAGAGCAAGGGGCACTGGACGCCGCCGTAGAACAACAGACCGTGAAGATCGCCGCCTAAGATTATTGGCCTTAAGGGACAGTTTCTCCACTACCAGGTCCATTGCAAATGAATTGTTTGCAGAACACGGAAGACCTATTGGCATGCGAAGTGTTTACCGACGAATGAGAAGTTTTGGCTTGTTTTCATACCGGCCACACTGGGTCCTCCCTTTAACTCGAGAACACCGACGTAATCGCCTTGAGTGGTGCAGACAACGGTCACTCTGGGATCAGGAATGGAACAGTGTTGTCTTTAGTGACGAGTCTCGATTTTGTTTAGGCATGCACGATGGTCGTGCCAGGGTTAGAAGGCGACGTGGTGAAAGGAGGAATCCACAGTTTTTTGTTGAAAGACATGTTCATCACACTGTTGGAGTTATGGTTTGGGGTGCTATAGCTTATGGTTCCAGGTCACCTTTAATCTTCATCAGAGGTAACATGAACGCGCAGCGTTATATCCACGAAGTTCTAGAACCCCAATCTTGACACCCTGGCAGATCCAACTTTCCAACAAGATAATGCCCGACCACATGTTGTGATGTCACATTGTTATCATGGCCACCAAGATCTCCCGACTTATCCCCAATTGAGCACGTGTGGGTTATGATGGGTAGGAGATTGCTCAATTTGCAACGTCCTCCTCAGACTCTAGAAGCACTTCGAAAGGAGTTGGTGGTTGCCTGGAATGAGATACCACAGGAGGACATTGACCACCTGATCAGAAGCATGCCAAGGCGCGTTGGAGAATGCGTAGCACATCAGGGTGCATCCACACATTATTAAAGGTCAAAGGGCTTTAAAGCAGTGCAATCATTTTGAAATTTTTATCATTTAGTTATTATGCTTCATTAAGTACTTATACAAAATTTTATTAAAATAAAACCATTTAAACTGGGTGTTCGGATTTATATGTCACTTAGTATATATATGAAGGGTGGTCCATTTAAATTTTTTTTTAAAAATGCTATAAAAAAAACTACTAAATATTTTTCCAAATTTTTTTTTTATTTGAAAGTACAATCCTTCCGATTAAGTATGGAATACAACTTCATTTAAATGACTGCCGCGGCTGGCTTTGCAGTAGCCCATACGGTCAGTCCAATTTTTGACCACATTTTCAATCGTATGTGGCTGTATTTCAGCAATGGCAGCGCGTATGTTCTCTTTTATTTCGCCAA
The DNA here is from genome assembly GCA_963669975.1 of Acanthoscelides obtectus. Classification (NCBI taxonomy): domain Eukaryota; kingdom Metazoa; phylum Arthropoda; class Insecta; order Coleoptera; family Chrysomelidae; genus Acanthoscelides; species Acanthoscelides obtectus. The sequence goes on along the minus strand of CAVLJG010000004.1, from coordinate 72,325,254 downwards.
TTGTTGCTGGTTTGTTGGCATAACATTGGTCTTTAATGGCACCCCATAAATAATAATCTAATGGGGTCAAATCACAGCTCCGAGGCGGCCAAACAACATCAGAATTTCGGCTGATAATGCGATCACCGAAAACACTTCGCAGAAGAGCAATCGTAGCGTTTGCTGTGTGACACGGAGCACCGTCTTGTTGAAACCAGATGTTACCGACATCAATATCTTGAATTTGTGGAAAGAAAAATTCATTTATCACGGTACGGTAACGCTCACCATTCACAGTAACTGCTGCTCCGGCTTCATTTTCAAAGAAAAATGGGCCAATGATGCCACCAGCCCAAAATCCGCACCAAACAGTCACTCGTTCTGGATGCATTGGCTTTTCTTCGATTGCGTGTGGGTTCTCTGAACCCCAAATGCGGCCGTTTTGCTTATTAACAGAGCCGCCAAGATAAAAATGCGCTTCATCTGAAAAGATAATTTTTCGACCAAAATCAACATCTTCATCAAGTTGATTACAGGCCCATTAAGCGAAGCGAAAACGCATTGGATGGTCAGTTGGCTTCAATTGCTGAACCAATTGAACTTTGTATGAGTTCATACCAAGGTCTTTATGCAAAATTCGACCTAATGATGTGCGTGAAATGTTCAATTGTTGAGAACGTTGGCGCGTTGATGTGCTTGGAGACTCTGTCACACTCTCAGCTACAGCATCGATATTCTCGGGTGTACGCACCGTTTTCGATCTTTCACGTGTTGGTTTGTCAATAAGAAGACCAGTTTCACGAACTTTTTGCACAAAATACCTCACATATGGTGCTGACGGTGCTTCATTTCTTCCCATTTTTGCACGTAATTTTCGGACACAATCTGCAACATTACCACCACTTTCGAAATATTGTTTTAATATTTCCCAGCGTTGTTCAAGCGAATACACAACCATTTTCGTTAATCGGAATGATATGACTGATGTTCTGTCAAATCAGATGCGAAATAAGTCTTGACATATCCCAAAAAACCAGTAACTCAAAAAAAAAAAAAAACGATAGATGGACCACCCGGTATATACATATATTAATAAATTATTTATCGGTATTCGTTTTCCCACTCTCCCTGAACGGTCTCAGACAGCTTTTCCATTGTTTGATGTGAATTAAAAAAAATTCTGAGACCACACATGCTCAATCATGTTTAGGTTCGGATACTTTGATGGCGGAGATAATAATGTAACATTATTTTCTGCCAAAAAGTTTATAACCGTACGAGCTCTGTGCTGCCTGGCGTTATTATCGATGAAGGCAAAATCCTCCCCAAAATCTTGTGGAAAAGGTACAACAATATCGTTTAAAATGTCGCTATAAACTGCAGCATTGACTGATCTGTTTGAGATAAAAAGTTCGGTTTTACCATTGCGAATAACTCCAGCCCAAACAGTAATGCCACCTCCACCAAACTTCTTGTGGAGCCTTGTTTTCTTCATTATATCGTTCCCCAGCTTGCCTTCAACCAAGGTCTTTTCCATTAGAGTGGTATAGGTAAGTGTGTTTCATCGGAAAACATGCAATTTTGCCACTCCTGAGCCCATTGGTACCTGGCGACTCCATGATTGTTCAAGAGCCGGTTACGCTTGGTGCGACGCCTTGCTCTGGAAGAAATGCTACTTTAAAAAGTACCTAGCAAATTTTGTATAACATGTATATACCTTAACAAATTAGAATTTAAAGTTCTTCTTACAGTACGATTGGATGCTATTCTTCCACTGTGCCGCCGTAAGTTTTCATTCACGGTTTTGGATGAAAGGGTCCTCCTTCCTTACTTCCTGCAACAAATGGTCTTTCGGCCTGACCTAGTTTTTTTTGGATTACCTCCTCCCGGTATCCTAAGATCTACGCCTTGAACCGTTTATTGAGGACCGATCAACATTATAAATTAAAGCTGTATCATACACTAAATGACCTCCCAATAATCTTATACAATTCACTCGTTGTTTTTCTAAAAGTCGAGGCATTTTTGAGAAAATAAAATCATACTGTCAAGTCAATATTATTGTTACTCAGCAATTGCATGTTTGAGGTGTAGGTAGTTAGGGTTAAACCGGAGAAACGTCCTATTTGCATGGAGATGGTAATAAAAAAATACGTTATAGCCAACTTTCGTAAAATTTGAGATATCACTTTTTTCCAAAGAGCAAAAAGATGCAACCTTTGCTAAAAAAACATGACTTCCTTTGCTCACCCTGTATAAGTGGATAAATAAAAGAAATATACCGGTCGAACCCTGAACGTGTTCTCAAAGAGTTAGTCAAGGACCTTCCGAATACCGCTACTCGATATCTCTTTCCGTTCCGAAAATATCGAGATTTGAATTTGAGTAAAATTTTACATGTTGCAAAGCAACTGTCCACCAGTTGATATTACGTGACGCAACATTTATGAAAATGCAATAAAGGTAAACAGGTCTTTTTTCACAGTTTTATGCGTATAACTCAAGAACCACCGTTTTTCTTTCAACGTCGAATCGTTCGGACTCGAGTAGTAATTCAAAATTGGGTTGTCCACAAAAACTCATATTTCCTCCGAAGAATCTATAATTCACTATTGAACGCAATGTATTTCTCTTAATTTTATGTTGTTACAGCAGCACACAAGTTGCTACATGCAATGAGTGACTCTTGACACTTCCTTCTGTTATGTTCAATCAGTGAGGAAACTTTTCTAGGAGCAGTTTTATATCCTACCAAACAGTATCATATCTAGACATAAAAGCAAATCTCGTTGACTTACTTACGGGGGTTGGTAAAGCCGCAAGTTATACAAGGTGTTTCGTAATGAATGCGCCGGAAAGCAATTGTGAATTAAACTCGTGAAAATAATATTAAGCCAAATATGCCTTAGTAAAATGTCACTAGTTATTGAGATCCAGATTGTTGCGGTTTAATTTTAAACATCGATTTTCTCAGTAGTTACTAAGTTGTTTTTGGAATATCAACATGAAAATTGGAAACTGGGGGATTGGGAGGATAAGGATTACCTTTATATATCATTTTTCAATATAGTAGGTATGAGGGTTGTTTCAAAAATAAGGTTCCTACATTTTTTCAAAGATACAGCGTTGGGAACCATATCTTTGAGACAACCCTCCTAGATAAGGCTAGCTGGACTATTGCTATATGGTCAGTATCTAGTATGATCCATCAGTATTTATCATTAAATGTGATATTTAATAAAGTGTAGCATGAACGTTAGTATCTGGCTCAATAATCAAATCACAGGCTTAGCAGGTCATATATCGGATCAGGCTCATTTTTTTGGAGACAGACACGCTCAAAGTTTGAAGGTTAGGAAAAGGAGTAAATCTTAGCGTTTTGGTAACTTTCAAATTTTCGCTATTGCTGTCCCAGGAAAGCGTTAATTTACGACTATTCGAAAACAAACTTGTCTAAGGAACGGAAAGAGAACGATCAGTGTACTGTACTAGTTCAATTTTGTACTAGGGTCGAATAAAATTTTCGAACCAATTTACCATTTTCGTCTTACTATAGGTTGAATATAGATGTTATTGGAGCTTGAGCTAATCAAAGAGATTATTTATATTACAAATGCATTAACACATTGCTTAATGTCCATTGGCTAAAGCAGCGTTTAAGAGATAATTGCAAGAAAAAAACTACTCTAACACACACACTGTATGGATGGATGGTGAGGATTTCAATCTCAAAGACACTTAGAGCTACAATGTTGGCTAGACTATAAAAAAATGCAAGTACGCAATCACAAAATATGCCTGCCTTGTTACCGATTGTGAGTTGTTTGAAGAAAATATAATTTCGAAGACTTGAAAAATTATATTTTTTTCAAAATCGGAAAATGATAACCAACTACTGTAAAGTGTTTAATGTAACCATTATTGTAGCTCTGACCGTTTTTGGGATTGAAATCCTCACCTTGCACATACTGTATACTGAACTATCGTTTTTTGCGGATATCTCTTAGAAGCTTCGGTAGAAGAATATACAGGAAGAGTTTTTAGTGTGAGCTCGGTCGATAACGCCGTTATTACGTATAGTATCTGATAAAAATAATTACAAAATTTGCAGCCGACGGTATGCTGCTTACTTGAAAAATATTTTCATTTCTACAGGGTGATTCATAACTTCGTGGCGACCCACCCTAACATACATGTCTTGGAAAGATCTACATTATTTCCCAAGAGAAATTTTATGATTTCATATTTTTCTCTACATACTTTGTCAGTTTTTTTGACAATCTATTCAGGGTGGTCAGTAACGCAAAATAAACGATTTCTCAAAAGTTTTAAATGGATCACCCTGTTTATTTTCACATCCCTCGATTCCCCTTTTCTTTGATACAATGTTTTTGGGTTTTTTACGGGTGATATTACAGTTAACCTTTCTGTAAACCAGATATAAAGGTAAATGTATTACATTACGGTTCAAAATAAAAAATATCACTTAGCTGAGATCGCTAGAACTGATGAATTTTCATCATAAATTAAATTTTCTCCACCTTATGCAATAAAATCTAAAAGTCAAGAAGATATCCCTGTGTTTTTAGTAACTCAAAACCGAGTCGTACAACCGCATATAAATCTTATATCAGAAAAAAAATATGAAAAGCGAAGTCAAAGAATACAGGGTATTATATTTGAAAATTTTGATAAATAGTTGATTTTATGTAATTGATAACTCTGTATAAAATATCCAAGATACTGAACAACTAAGTAGATAGGCAGAAATATGGCATCAAAGATTTTTTCTGACGAACATATGTGTAACAATTGTGAGGGTGCGAGTTGTCAAAGTTGAGTGCATCTTCTTAGTATGCTATATCAAATTGCTTCGTATGGAAGGACCTATCTAAATCTGAAATAAAATGTAAGACTATCCATTTAAAAAATGCATATTAGGGTCACCACGTAGTTATGCATCGCCCTGTAGATATAAACATGTTTTCAAAATTGGTTGGCTACAATATTTTTATTCAACCTTCTTAAGGCAGTCTGTCACGATACAAAAATTTGTGCTTAAATTGGTACCAAATTTTGTGAGAAAATGCGTTACTGAATGTAGTCCCAACCTGTTTACAAATTACAATCCTGTTTTTCACGTATAAAAAAACTATAACTGTCAGTTCGAACTGCCATTTATCACGTCAAAGTCGTAATAACCACACTTTTTGTTGAGGCTTGCTACTTTATTACTTTAATCGATTAGAAAATTATAGAAAGTCAAAATATTATATGCGACTGCGGGGCCAGCGATCTGCGTTGTAGCTGTCCATCTCATGAAAAAACGAAGTAAACGAAACCGTTAAAGAATTTGGTGTCGAAAGTGGATCAGGGAAGTGACCGGAGAATGGGTGTATTCCAGATGCCGACTGAAGGACCTCCAGTGGAGGATCCACTGGTTCATAGGCCTAATTGGTGCTAAAGTCATTCTGATTTTATCCAATGCAGCTTATTTGGTCTTTCTGTTTTTATAAGCCTTGATTTTTATAGCGCTTAAGCAATCATATTTCTTATACTCGTTCAGTAGTATGTCACACTGTCCTTTTGACCTTGACATCTTTTAAGTTTTTCAATTGACAAGTAGAACTGCATATAGCATAAGCAGAGGAGTTTCGCAAAACTGATGAACACAACTGATCACAACTAATGAAAGTGCTTGAGGCTAGGCTTGTTTTCGTCAACCAATTATCATCTCATCTAATGACAAAACATTAAGAAAATGTCAAGGAGTTAACACAAAACATGTAATTTCTTGCGTCGTAGCGCTTCTAACAGTCATTGTACTGATCCAAAAGCGCAGCAGGTGTCTAACCACTTTTAGCATGACATTATTTAGAACAGGTTCTAAAAAAATTAGCACACAATTTGTTCGTACAAAATTAATTCTCTACGAAATTTAGCGTACTAAATTCAGTACAAAATTATATTCGTAATAGCAGAGTTATCGACCGAGAACACACAAAAAATATTCACCCTGTATTTTATTAGAATAAATTGGTTCGAAAACGAAAACAGGTATAACGTAACACCCGAGATAGTGGGTAGGTAACAATTTGGGTTCTGTCATGTATAGTCAAATTGTAGGTTGGGTATTTTGTCATTTAGTTGTCAAGTAGTAAGTTAGGTGGTTTGTCGGATAGTTGTCAGTTTTGTTTATCCCTAGATCGTTCGATATGTTTCGCAAATTTTGTAGAATTCTTGAGTATTCTGGAAAGTGATCTTCACATGTTGCTAGGATGAGTATGGAGTTGTTGGTTTAGGGTTAGTAAATTTTGAGCGAATACAACATGACAAGGCGAGAAGTATTTTATTTAGCAGGATGCTTTTTGGTAATGATCCGTGTCTTCTTAAAGGTAAGTGATACTCCTAATCAGTATTCTAGAGTAAGTGGTAAGTAATTGGATCTAGCGAATGAAAAGGAAACATTTTCTTTCAAAATATATTTTTGCAGTTTTGTTGTGCCCGGGACCTTTTTTTAATTATCAATGTGCGATTTTATACATGATGTGTATCATTTCGTTTTTATGATCTATGCCATGTTAAGTGTACAAGTATACAATGTAGGCCATATAATATGAGAGAAAACGTTGTGAGGATATTATTTTGTAGCATATTTGTGGCATACACATTTTCATAGTTCAAAGATTCTTTGCATGCTTAGCGTTAGAATTATTATTTTTAAGCTCCTTCCTATACATTAAAACGACATTTAACTGTTTTATATAATTCTATTGTTTTCGGATTTTGATTGACATTATACATACGAAAATAAAGGTAAGATAAGGTAAGTTAGCTCTGTCTGGTCTGCCACCAAAGAGACGGACAATGTGGAAGTATGCTTACGTACCAACTGATTTGTTAACTGCAAGAGAAGTGGACGTTAGTATTGTGGAAGAATTGTATATGGTTTATGGACATACTATATATTTAAAAAAATCACTAATACTAACGGAGCTATGTCAATGACGTCTTATCCAGTGGACTGGTAAACCTTTATTGCTCGCAATATTAATTTGCATTTAGATAAAGGAAGATAATCGGCGAACCTGACAACAGAAGTGTGGAGACTATGATTTCTAGGGGTACCAAGAAATAAATAGTACAAACTATACTAAATATTTATTACAGAAACGAAAACCATATGGAACTACTAAAAGCGAAAACAAATTATTGTCACGTCACGTTGGTTCACGTGTTGCCGCTTAAACTATCGTTTATTTGTCTTTCCTGTAGTCGTTTCCTCTAGCACCGCCACCTCTAAGAGCCTATTTATGCGGCGCTAACAGAAGTCGATAGGGAGTGTCGGCTTACTGTATCTTGCTTCTCAGCACCCAATCCAGTAGTTTGGTGTATCAGTTGATACAACTTCCCTGTCAGTACTTCTCTAACCTCCATCGGTCATAATTTTGCTCTTCAAGCTTACATAGAACATGAAAGGTTTATTCTGTTCCGCAACCAAATTGCTTTCAATTCAAGTCTCCAGGTGCACTTACATTGCCTTCGTTGCCTGAATGTCCAGGTGTTTTCAGTAGGGTGTCCCAAATAAAATAATTTCTTTTTCAAACGCATACCCTCTAATTTTGCTTGAACAATGTCAAAATAATAATTGTAAATACAGTTTTGTGTACCTATAACTCGGGCAATCCGCGCCGAACTGCGTCGGAACATGTCAAAACAGGCATATAATAATAATTGTAGCGTTTATTTGCAGAGCAAAAAAATACAAAGAGAGAAAAGAATTAAAAATGAAGAAACAACATGAATTTCCTGCAGAAGCGACAAGCTGATCAAAGTACTAGCCTAACAAACAAAATTACAACAGAGGAGTTCTTAATCAAATTATATAAGTTAATATTAATAAATAATAATGACAAGCGTAAAAAATATATGTATATAAAGAAATTATATAACAAATATAATTTAACGAAAAACGTCAAATCATTTTAGGCAGATTTAACAAAAAAACATTTAAAATATAAAAAGGAAAGAAACAATATAAAGTAAATACTAGGTGCCAGTTAACGTATTTCAGTGCTGGTTTGTTATAGTAGTAAATGCACTGTTTTCTTTCTGTCAATACGTCGAAGGAACTTCCCTCTAATAGACAAGTACTAGTAGTTTTGTTCTATAATATCCTGGAAGTGAAGTTAAGTGTCAATGAGATCGCCAGCCTTATGATCCGTGGGTGCATTAATTACTGGGAAATGACGCGTATTCAGACTAAATTTTTACCTGTGTTAAGAAAATAGTTACCTTATACCAAGTTGGAGGAGATTTGCAAAAAATTTAAGCAAAACACAAGAAGTGTTTGAGCAACGTCGGCAAAAGTTTGACCTGTGCAATCCTTTTTTATGCTGCAAGTACCTCGAAGGCCTAAGGCCTTGAACACCCATGGGGTACCGTGTGGCTATAGGGAATACAGGGGAAGGACGTCACTCTAGCGAGGAAACACGTGTGCACGCGCACGTTTTGGCCCCGCCCACGAGGTCCGCCGGGTGGTAGCTCTTGGGACGGGATTCGAACCCGCGCAGCGCACGGCGACTCGTTAGGAGACCGTAGCGTCTTCGACTACGCCGCCGCTGCTGCAAATATCTGTTTGATATTGCGCATGCCGATGCAGTTCAATTGATGAAAATGAATTAAGATAGAATGTTCTTGCAGCGGCAGGTCGACCTGGCCATTTTGCTGGCGTGGACAAGAAATTAGTCATAAAAGAAGAAAAGGCGCGTCTTAGGAACACCTAAGAACAAATGTGGCGAGCTAAATATGTTCCTCAATTATTTTGAGATCATCTTACGAACCAGTGTAAAAAAAATCATCTTAAGATTCCGGGATAGATTTACAAGAAACTTTGCCCATCCCAACCCAGAGCATACAGCCTGATACTAATCAAATTCAAATGAGAAAAAGTTTCATAACTGTCAAATTAGTGGCAGCATTAGATAGGTGTTAGCTAAGTATGAAAAATGCTGTTTTTGTTATTGAAGCAACCATTGAGGCACTTGGACATAACACTGACGAGTTTCCGTTAAGTAAGTCATCTATTCAAAGAATTCGTACCGAAAAGCGAAAGGAGCGCCAAGAAGCTATAAAGATTGATTTCCAACGCGAGATACCGAATACTATAACTGTCTACTGGGATGGCAAATTGTTGCCACCTTTAAATGCACGCAAGTCTAAAGAAGAACGTCTATACGATTGTTATAACGTATGAAAATAAAAGCAACTGATCGATATGCCCAAATTGGATGACTCTTCAGGCAGTTTGGGATGCTATTATTGAATGGTATCTTGAAGATGAAGTTCAATTATCTGCTGTGATCTACTGCTTCAAATACGGGTCGAATTGACTATGACTGCGTGCTTCTCGAACAGGAACTTAATAAACAAATGCTTATTTTTGTGATTACAAGCCCTGACATTCCAATGTTCAAAAAGTTTCGCGAGAGCTGGAAAAGTGTGGATCCTGAGAAAATACAGATTTATACTGAAAAGCTATCATACCTAAATATTTCAAAGACTGACAAGATGCTAGAATTTTATCGACATACATTGACCAAAGAAGTTGCTAGAGACGACCATCGAGAATTAATAGAACTTTCAATAATATCCCTTGGCGGAGATACAGAGAAGAAATTTAAGATTCGACCGCCTGGCGCCATATATCAAGCTCGATGGATGACCAGAACAATCTATTCATTAAAAATAGCGTTACTAAGTTCCCAGCTAAAACTTTCTAATAAGGCTAAGGCAGCTCTGTTAGATATCTGCCTGTTCATCGTGACAAAATACGTGACACAGTGGTTGCAATGCACTGTAGCGGTAAAAGCACCTTACCAGGATTTTTACAGGCAATGAAATCTTACGAAAGAATTGACAAAACCATTCCAAAAGCAGTTTTACAAAAGTTCTGCAAACATTTATGGTAATTGAGAGATGAGGTCTCTGTCTTATCTCTGTTTGACGGCGACGTACATGAGGAAAAAAGGACTTTCTGACCCACTTTTTGGTTAAGTCTGACGAATAAATTTTCCTTTGTCTTCTGTCTTATTTTACTGCGACGATATAATAGGCCAACTGTTAAAATAAGCCAGCATAAACTGCGATTATAACAATAGATGGCACGTTATACTTTCTTTCTATTTTATACATCAGATAGAGGTTAGTTGCGATGCTTTCTTTTGTTGTCCTGACCTGAGGCCAAGCCTAGATGATGCTGATGAGTTGCCAAAAAACACAAAAAACCTGCCCAAAGTTGACTGTTTGTGATCGGACGGCCGTATGTTTAGATGGTAGTTATTCTTCGTTTTCTCATTTCAGAGAAAAATATCGATGACTTTGTTTCAACTACAAGCAAGTCCTTGTTCTGTCGACTCAAAATTGGTAACAGTTTTCTCGACTAGTGTCCAGCTTCATGGCCACATACTGATTCTATTCAATACGCTAAGAATAAGGTGCAAACCCTGAGATCAGTCAACGATAAAACTGTAAAAGGAAAAAAATAGTAAATAATGTTCTTTTAATGATAACTATCAAAAAATATAAGGCACAAATAAGGTAGTGTTTTATTTGTCGAATAAAAATTAGGTTTGGAAATCCATAGATGGTTTCCCTATTAACTTTCAAATTCAGTTTGACTGAAAGTCCGGATTATCGTTATCCGATCGCAATATTTATTTTTTGAGTTGTTGGAGTCAAATGGAAAAAATAGAGGGTATGTGTATCACAATTCGATCAAAAATTTGTTTGCTCTCATATGCTGGGAAACAATAGTGTGCAGTCTAGAATTATTAACGCTTTCAATGACGTCTCAGTGTCAGATACGGTGATCATTTTATTTATCATATTCTGGGTTACACCTGTTTTCGTATGGTATTTCTATAAACGGCGGTTTGTGACCCGTTAGTGTACCAGGAAATTTCACCTTGCAAATCATATAACTGCGTAAATTCACGCCACCTGCCAATTATGTGTATTATTTAGAATCCTACTAGTATCATGTGCTTATGACATTTTCATGTCACGTGGCGTGACAGTAATCTGTTCCCATCTTAAAACTCATGCGTCTTTTCCCACACGGTTTTCTTTGCCAATAAAAAATGTTACTTATGGAGCACCTAGAGCAATGCTTGTGTTAAACGTGACAGTGTGAAATGGATTTTTTAACTTTGATTTGAGATGACTGCAATTTTTTTCTTGGTTTGTGACAGATTCGTAAAAATGACTAAATATCTTCTTCATAAAGCTTCTTTTCAGTCTATCGAATAGGACGTCAAAATGAGAAAAAGTGTAATCGAAATAATAGGTGCGGAGCCAAAATTAATATACATGTATGTGTTCTAGGAAATTAAAAATGTGCAGCTGGAGGATCCAGGATCCCAAAGAGATGATGACGAGATGGATGTGTCGGACGATGAAGATTTTATGAGGAAAAGACAAAGGCATGATATATCCATCGAAGAGACATATCACTTGAAGGATGAAAATGACAGTTTGAGATGCCAGTTAGAGGCTTACAAAAACGAGGTATTTTTCATCAGCTGACTTTTTGGTTTTCTTATATCCTTTTTCTGATTATTTAGCTTAGTTTGAACAAAAATGGTTCATGGTAAGATTTCTCTAAGTTATTCAGCCAATCAATTAGTTTTTTTAAATCGAAAATAAACAACTTCGACCTTAGGTTCAAAATTAGCCCAACTATCTGAAAGGGATTTGACTGGGGAACGGATCTCGATTTTTAGTGTTTGGTCATTTTTTGAACTATTTCTACTGCCCATGCCAATTGGTTCCCTTACGAGAGTGATTGCAACAGGAGGCGCAACGAAATGGTCGCACCACTATTTGTGACTCCCTGGTACATTTTGGGAAAAAACGCTTAGACAAGTCAATTTTGATTTCTAGGGGGAAGTCTTTTCATCTATAGCCATACAATACAGGGTGATCAAAAATAAGATATTGCGTTACCCTTTAGATTTTTAAATGGAAACCCTCTTTTAAATTTTTAAATTCTCCATGAAGCTTTTAGTAACTTTTGTATAATAAAGTTTATACCTCTCTTCGGTCGCTGTGAAGCTATTCGAGTTTATAGTTCTAGAAATTGTGATAATAAGGGATTATATTGTAAAAACAATAATCACATATAGTTCCCATAGTAACAAGACTTTACTTTAAAATTAAAAATTAGTATCCGAGTATTAAAAAAAAAACAACTTACTGTTTACACGGACATTAAAGATGAAGTAAAAATTTAATTTGCTATAAAGAGGTAGGTCAGTGTGGTAATAAGTGCTGAAAGTGGTGTCTATTTACCTCCGTGCAATAATAAAGATTTTGTCCGAATCTATTACTCAAATTATCAAGGATGTCTTGAGTTATTTGTCTACATTCAATTTGGCTTCATACTGAAGACGTTTTCAAATGCCCCCAAAGAAAGTAATCTAAAAGACTTAGGTCCGGAGATCTTGACGGCCACTGTTCTGCCGATCTACTGATTCGGGAGATGGGTATAAAAAACCGTCGTACTGGAGCCACATAGTGCGGCGGAGCACCATCTTGTTGGAAATGAATGTAATTTTCATTTTGTATTGTTTCGGTAATTCGTATTGTAGTTTCTAACATGTCCAAGTACGTCTTGCCTGTCAAGTTTCCAGGAATAAAGAAAGGTCCTACAATAAGATTTCCGATAAAGCCAGCCGACACATTAATTTGTTCAGGATATTGCGAGTGTACCTCGCGAAACAAATGTAGATTCGAGTTACTCCAATATCGACAGCTATGTCTATTTACAGCACCATGTAAATAGAAACAAATATTAAATAACAGATTTGCATTGTTGATTAAACGTTGGGACATTAATTCGCAAAACTCCAACCTTCTATCAAAATCGTCTTCAATAAGCTCATGGATAAAGTTTTATCTTCTATGGCTGAAATTTATTGTCATTCAAAATTCTTTGTACTGGTGAGCGTGAAAATCCTGAAGAAATAGTCAATCCTCGAGTGCTTTGGGTGTTGTCAAGTGCCACGTGACCCAAAACTGCTATTTCTGCGGCTTGAAATAGTTCCCGAGCTAGCTCTCTCAGGGTAATGGGTTGGACGACGGTGTTTACTGCGTTATTACTTTATTTGCTAAGGTAGAGGCTTCCTGGCCGATTTACAACTGATAGCGTGAAATTCGATAAAATAAAAATAACGTTGAAAACAAAGTGCGTACGTCCCTAGGGCTGAGCGACGATATACGTGCTGCTTCTGCCGCAGCTCATGCCCGTCTTCCCGCATATCTCATCCTCAAGGTCTTACTACCTGGCTTCCCTCGCATTTTCCACTCTGACACGCACTCACACATGGTCTAGCGGTTGACGAACCTCTTCAGCCTTCATTTCTAACTGGCCGATTTGCTCGATGGCAATTACGGCGTATATTAGATGCAGATGCAGTTTCTTCAAATTTTCTTACCAAGTTAGCAACATACTTCGTTAATATTTCTGTCTGGATGTAACGCATTAAACAACCGGGCAGTAGCTCTTGCAACGATCCTATTTTGGTAATACAGTTTTTGTTATTTCTACCCTTCTTGAAATGAAATACAAAGTTTGTATATCATACGATGACACTGACTGATGCTAAATGTTCTTGCTGGTGTCCATGATTATTATTTTTGGCCGTACATTCGATTATTATCAGTATTAGGTTAGTCGACTTTTATTATAAACTCAAGTAGCTTCACAACGATTGAAGATAGGTATAAACTTTATTATACAAAAGTAACTGAAAACATCATGGATGATCTAAAAATTGAAAAAAAAAACGGTGGTTACCATTTAAGAATCTAAAGTGTAACGCAATATCGTATTTTTGGATCACCCTGTATTGTACGCCTATAGATGAAAAGACGTCCCCCTAGAAATCAAAATTAACGCGACCGGTTTTCTCAAAATATACCAGGCGAGTCAAATCGGGTTGCGACCTTTCCGTTGGACCACCCTGTATAAATACGCGCAACTGTCGCAGATTGTCGCAATGCCGGTTGCCTACAGTTATTCACCTCGGCTTTATGGGTTGTTATTCGACATAAAGTCGTAAAAGCATACAATTTTCTCACTATGTTACATTAGTCCAGGCCTCTCCAACTTGGTGCTGGTGCGCTCCGGTGCTGAACCCAGCGGCACCGGTGCCGTTCCCCCTCCACCTCGACCGCACAGCCGTCGCGGCTTAGAGAAACATATTAGCCGACTGTCTCTCGGGCGCGGGCCATTTCTTAATAGGACAAGACAGGTTTTTTAGCGTGTTAACGTGCATCTTTTTTTAAACGATGTCAGTCAATCCTTCATGGAATAAGCCTATTTTTTGTAAATACTGATGAAAAAGCAAAATGTTTAATTTGTCACACGGTATGAGGAAAGCCCTTCAAAGTTCTAAAGAGGTAACTTAACTATTAATTTGGTCGTAGTTGATTATTATTAATGGTGTCGTAATGCAAGTTATATTGTTGCTTTGAAAGTCGCATAAAGTAGGAGACCGTTTACTGACGATGCACTTGTCAAAGAATGCTTAGTGGAGTGTGTAGAAATATTGTGTCCATCTCCTGTAAGCAACTTTGAGACAATTAGTATGTCCGAGCAAACAATTTCTCGTCGGATACTTGAACTTGGATGAAAGTAAAGACATTTCTGACACAGCATAATTAGCTGTTTTCGTTAGAGGTGTCGAAATAGTCTTTACTATTACCGACGAACTACTAGACGTTACCCCGCTCAAAGATACAAGGGCCGGAGAAGATATTTTTGATGATGTAGAATACACAATGAACGACATAGGTATACTACTCAAAAGTTTGAGTAGTGTTGTTACTGATTGAGCGCCAGCAATGTTCTCGGAAGCACAAGGTTTTACTGGGCGAATGAAAATAAAAGTACGCGACGCTGGGCTACCTCCGATATCATCGGTACACTGCATATTGCATCAGGAACAACTACGTGCAAAAACCTTCCGTAATTTCAAATGGATTATGGATGTAGTAATAACATGTGTCAATTTCTGCAGAAAGCAAGGTCTCAACCACGGCAGTTTGAAGTATTTTTCAAAGACCTGGAAGCAAGTTACGGTGAGATACCCTTTTATTGTGGTACGCGCTGGTTAAGCTGCGCAAAAGTGCTAAAGATTTTTTTTTAGAAATCATTGACGACGTTGAGATGTTTATGCAAATAAGATTTTTACGTCACCATCTTCAGTGTTTTTCGAAGCAGAACCGCCGTAGTTCCAAATGGAGCTGATTAAGCTTCAATGCGATACGATCTTTAAGGATAGAACTACCACTACAATAGTAATTTAATTTTGTTTTATCAAGGTGTTAAACAGCAAGATTTTCCCAAAATTCTTGCGCTGGCCTTGAAAATTTGCTCCATGTTCGGTAGAACTTACTTCTGCGAGCAGATGTTTTCTTTAATGAATTTGAACAAAACTAAAAACAGGTCTTTGTCTGACGTGTCCTTATAGGCGATACTCAGAATTTCCACTGCTCAAGCCATTGACCAAATATTAGAAAACTTGTTGAATAGAAACGCTGTCAAAAGATCATCTTAAGAATAAATGTGTTTACGTCGAAATTATGAACATTATTTTATCACCCGCGCGTTGACTCGACCAGACCAATTCAAATGTCAATACGAATGTCACTCCACTCATTTTCCGTTGGGGCTGGGAGCCGGCGAAATTAAACCTTATCGTGGATTCGACTAAACTTAGTAATAATATGTAGTTTTTAAGTAAATGAACAAAAAGGGCTTGGTATGCCAAAAGTACCTGTCATATCGACTTGAAGATACAACGTGACGGTAGGATTTTACCATAACCTATACGTATATCAACGGTCATGACGTTTCATATTCATCTTACATATACTTTCAAACATCTAGTAGCCTGGTGTCAAACTGACAGACTCAAATGAGCTTTTAAATGCAAGCATGAAGCATACAAACAGGATGTATTATTTTTATCTATTTGCATTGCCTGCTATAGCTTTCAGTCGGTACGACAGAAACTTCTGGCGGAAATCGGTTTGTCATACCATGTTTTTCCAAATGAGCCTAAAATTTTCATCAAACCTTGTAGGCTTCATTGGATTCGGTTATGACGGTGAAATTCTCTTGTCACGCTGTATCTTTAAGTCGGTATGACATATACTTCTGAGCCCTTCTTGTTCATTTACTTAAAAACTACATATTATTACTAAATTTAGTCGAATCCGGAGACACCCTGCAGCACTGTGCAACCGTCAAAATGCTAAATAGATACGGCCAGTAAAGAAAAATCTTTCCGACATCGATGACTGTGTGATGACAACTGTTACATCTGTCAAATGCAAATGTTAAGCCCTTTCTTGGACGTTCCTCAAAGATTATTCCTTAAACGGCACTCCATTCTCAAGTAACGTTTATCAATGCGATCCTAAATTGTATATAACTAAATGTATAACTTTGTTCTCCATTGAGTTTCCCCATTTTCTGCTCTTATGCTCTTATGCTAACCAACATTCACATTCTAGGTGGAAGTGCTGAAACTAGACTACAAAAAGGACATGGAAGACAAAGACAAGCAATTCAAAGTACTACAACAAACGCTACAGGGCATGCAACAGCAGCTACTCGAAGCGAAAAAAAGACAATGCGAGGAAGAAGCTAGGGTGAAGGATTTGCAAAGCAAATTGTCAGGGGAGAAACCTCCAAGGAAGCATGATCGAAAAATATTGACCGACAAAGAGATTATCAACTTGGATGACAGCGAAAACGAGCAGTGTGACTCTGTCAGCGTGTCAGAGTGTCTTTCAGAGGCTGCAACGAGCACAACCTCGCAGAGACTGAACGAATGCGACGCCAAGTTGGTGGGCATAATATCAACTTTTCTGAACGTTCATCCTTTTGGGGCTGGTTTGGACTACATTTGGTCCTATGTAAGCAAAATAGAGCCGAATATACGACCTTCCGATATTGAATCTCTCATGATTCGGTTTCCATCCGTATTCAAGCAGGAGCTTGTGGGTATTGGAGCTAATATCGAGAGAAAGTGGATTTTTAATGCTTTCTGTAGTGCTCCGAATGGTAAAAGTTAGACTATGGAATTTCATTTTTTATTTAATGATTCAATATTCCGTTTTGAAATGTGATCTTCTGGAAAAGTTAATTGAAGTAAACGTATTTAGTAAGAGACTGATATTTTATTTCGATTATTCCAAGTTCTAAATTGCCTGCGTTTGCCCCACATTCAGTTCTTTGAATATAGTGGAGGAAATGGTGTACCTCAAGCTAAAGTGGTTTCATTCACTAATGTTTTCTGCTGTGCAGCGTTTCCACTTAAGCCGATGACATGAGGTTGAATTGTGGAAAACGATCCGTGGTAAGCATTGTGTTGTAATAAGCATCTGAATGGCTCACACCTCGCATTTTAGCAAATTTCTAAAAACTACTACATAAAGGGTGGATTGCACCAAGACTCTCAAATCAACAAGCCATTATTATCCACCTATAGGGTAACAATCCGTCAAATGTACTATAGCAAATGAGCTTTAAGATCCATTCGATAAATTTTAGCAACCAATAGCTGTGAAATGTTGTAAACAAAATATTGTCAAAGTACGAGATGGCAGCTTGTCATTGAAACTTCGCCAATATTAAGAACTTAAGTATAATTCAGTTAGAATTTTAAAAAATGTTGGATTTTGGAATAAGATTCATGTTATTTATACTATTATTGATTGTTTATTCATTTAACATCACACACCCTGGGTTTCTTCCCATAAACCTCTTGCAGATAGCCATTAAACGCCTAATTGATGACAAAGACTTTCTACAGAAAATTCCATAGATATTGCTTGTTTCCAATCATTCATTCATTTACTTCCCGTTTATCAGTACCATTATGGCAGCTTACATTGATATTCGTACAAAACCTTTAAGGATTTTTGATATCCATATACACAAAGTTGAATACTTTTCGTTGTTCGGGCAGTGTACACTATATTTACTAGCAAACCTAAAACCTGCAAAAGAAAAACTAAAATTTGCAATTTTTTTTTCACGGAGTACACATTCTAAGTTACATTATTATTTGAATTGAAAAAATAAACTAGGGATGCGCAAAAATAATCGGTTAATTGAATAGTGGAATTTTTCCTGAAATTGTTCCACAACACGCCACCAATACGGACGTGACCTCACTACGTAACCAGAATCTATTTCCACCTTTGCACAACGTCCAAGCTGCCCCTGTACTGGGCGAATACATTTATATCATGTCAGATAAATGTATGAAGTTATACAGGAAGGTGCAATGGCTGCAGACAGTGTGAATTAAAAAATAAATGAAGCAAAAAAGTAAAACTTGCATTAGTAATATATTGTAAACTCAAAAAAAAACATGCTTAGCCTGTATTTTGTGCTAATCAAGTCTTTTCCTTGCCTTTGTCCTTCGCTTTCTCCTTTTGCGGTGAAGGGTTGGGCAGTTCCGCTTGAACCGGTACCGGTTGCGGTTTCATTTCCGTGAATTGATCATGCTCTTCGTGTACTTCATCTGGTGGCGCTTCTTCTACAGGTTTCAACTTTGCCAGTTCTTGCTCAATCGCGGTGTAGAATTCTCGTTCAGCGCTCACTACAAAGCTGTCCTTTAAACGAAATTAACGGTTTAAGTAAAATAAGAATCATGTGCATTTTTCATATTGGTTGCGCACAAAACATTAATTGAATAATTTTGCTCTCCATTTGCTTATCGTCTTACGCCCCTATCACACGATCCGGTTCGCACTTGACGGCCTGATGCGGCGTTGGGCTATGGGAGTTGATGAGTCTTTCCACACAATATGCGGCGCGCGCTCTCCCCTACGCCGGACATGCGGCCTCTAAGCCGGACTACTCTGCGAAGGGCTATTGTTGTTATTGGGGCTTTCACACGGTCTGGCGGGCGCCGCACGCCTCCACCTCTAGTCCTGGATCTGCCACTGGAGAGGAAAGACGTACGTGTACTGCGGTATTGTTTTTTTTAAGTGTTGTGTTGTGCCTTTCCTCACTGTTCCGAAATGAATTGAATAAAACTTTGAAGGACCCAGAAGTATGTCGATTTTGAAGCAATGAGTGAATCCAAAACCGCCTATTTCCTATTCGTCGTCTCCATAGCAAGTACATGGCTAGCATCTTCTTCTTTCGCGCTGTGAATTTACATGCAATTTAGATCCGGTACAGTGGAGAATTTGTTACACCTATTCTATGGAGTTGATCAGGGAAACAGCCATGATTTAGCTTTAGTCTAGTTATGATCGACGAAAACTCCCTATTTGAATAAAATTGGTCTATATGAGGGACATCTCTTGGAAAATTAGGGTGCTTCCTCTAGAACGTTGCGTATTCGGTGATTCGCTTTTCAGCTTCCGTTGAGGTCGTGGTCCAGGGGTCTCTGTCGTTTTCCAGACTCTGGGATATAAGGCCCCAAGCACCCACTCATGGACTAGCACCCTTTTCCTTTTGTTGCGTAACTTAAGTTTAGTTATTTTGGGTTCTACGTCTTCCATTTTTTATGGGATTTTGACCTCAGCGAAACAGAAGAAAATCCTCGTCTTTTCTCCCCCAGTCAGTTGCATCGTTGCAGTTTTGCAAATTGGAAGCCATCCCCTTGAAAAAACCCTGACGTGAACAGGTTTTTTTTCTGTTACCATCATAATTTTTGGGACCGAGGCAAGCAGCCCCTGCCCAGTGTCGTGCCCACTACTGACTGCCTTTTTTTTCGTTCTTTTTGACCTGGGATACATCTCGGCTGCGCCTAGCCATAACTTAGAGAAGACCTACGCCCAGATAAGTGTAGTTTAGGCGTAAAACATATATGTAAAGCGTATACCATGGTAAACGCCAACTAATTTTATTTTGCGACAGTTTTTTTAATATCCTTTCTCGCACTCCAGTAGTGAAGCACATGCGTGTTTTATTCTTTTTAATCAATATATTGTGATCCATTTGATATCTTGTTCATTTGGCTCTGTGTGTACTGTTACTTAAATTTCGTCATCTCTGTTAGATTCTCCTTTTGTGTGGTGGTCAAGCAAAACAACTTCCGACTAACATCTCGGGGGGTTGTGGCTTAATCCGTCTTAAGTCACTGGCGCTCTTAACCCGCCCCTACTCTCCGCTTTATTGTGCTAGGGCCTAAATTTGCACGCCACTAGACAACTGTTTTGCTTGGACCAACCGTTAGGTAGCATTTATCATTTTGTTTTATTAATTAACAATATCTAAAATATATACAAGTATATAAAAAAATAATGTGGGTCTGAGATACCCCCCCAGCATGACCTCTAACGTTACCCGAATGGCACGTCACCAGTTAAGGGTTAATTTCTATGAATAAATCAGAGTAAACGGGGGGAACATTCGTTATAGTATTCAAGCAGCCTTGTCTACTTTTTCATTGCCCCTGACGCCAGCAGCCCTTTAACCCATACAAAGTTTATATGTGTTCTTTTGGCATTGCAAGTTACAAGCAATTTCCTAATGTTACATAGCAAAGCGTTATTATATGACTGTTACAATAATTTAGGTGTGGAATGTAGAAAGCACAACCAGTGCTCGCCTTACTTTTAGAGCCATTGGTATAAATGAGAGTCCGGTAATTAAGTTCTGCCAGTACGGTTGATAGGACGGTCCTATTATAGTCAGGCACTAAGATGATTGTTTCATTTAAAAATACTTCATATGTACAATTATATAACGGATAATTATCTGCCGGGTGAATATAACTCGATAGATTACTGGTAACAGCGAAAGCCTCAGCCAGCATAGGTGAACATTTCTTGGCCCAGAAGCTATTAGTATAGTCTTCTGTTGTTAATTCTGATATTTTGTCTAACAAAAATTTATTACATGACCTGTACTTTACAACTGTTCTCTGTGCAAAGTACCGCCGTTTCAGAGTAAGCGGAGGTTCCTTTGCTTCAGCTAAAACAACTGGACACGGTGACGATCTCATGACTCACATGCAAATTCTCAAGGCATGCAGCTGTACTCGATCAAGTTTTTGTAAATGGGACTTAGTTGCTGAACCGTATAGCACACATCTATAGTCCAACAAAGAACGTACATATGATTGGTAAAAACTTAGTGCTATTTTCTGTTCTGAACCCCATTTTTTCTTCGTGGTGCACTTAAATATGTTGATCCCTCTCTCGGAGTTGGATCTAACGAACTGAATATGCTTGCTCCATAAGAGTTTGGAATGCAGTACTATACCTAAGTATTTGTAATTCTGCACTACGGGAATGACAACGTCACCAACTTTGAGCTGACTAGGAAGCACGATCCTGTGCCTGGTAAAACACATTATCGCGGACTTATCAATGGACAGCTGGAGGTTCATCTCTAGCAACCAATTCTTTACCTTATCAATCGCTTTTTATATGGATTGATGACAATAATTATATGAATGGTGTTCTACATATGTACATATTATAAAATCCGCGTATTGGATAACTTGCACCTCCTTGTCGAGCCTGCCATGGAAGTCAGCTGTGTACAAATTTAATAATATAGGACTAAGTATTGAACCTTGCGGTAAACCGTTGTAAACCATCATAGGTCCAAGTAATTCATTTCTGTGATATGTTATGTAAATAGTTCTGTCCTTGAATAGCTCTATTATACTGGCTGTAGAATTCCTAGATATGCCTTTTGTATAAATTTTTCCATAAGAATTCCTAAGTCTACAGAATCATATGCACCCTTGAAATCCAGGAACCAGTAGAGAAACAAAATTACACGTCTAAAACTAACTGGGTCACGGCATCCAAAGTTCCACAATCACTTCTAAAACCGTACTGTGAGATCAGCACATGATCGGTATCAGCTTTTTGCTTTCGAGATTGAATTATAGCCAGCCTGGTCATGCGTTCAAAAGTTTTGACTAAACCTTATTTCACGAGTATCCATCACGTTTTGAGGTGAACAGCTGATCACAAAAGCGACATCTTTGTGTTAATTTGTAACGATGGCAATGATGAATTTCGGGACCGTATTCAGAACTGTTGTTCACATATCAGGATTATATTTTTAAGTGGACGGGAAATGTGACAATAAAATATACAAGAACAGATATAGAAAAGTTTAGCAGAAAATTATTATAGTACATCTGGGATTTATTGATTACATGGTATGGCAATAGAACAGGTTGCGTAGTCCTTTCCAGAATCTGTGAATTTACCTGTAAAAATAATATAGGCACGTGTTTCTGGTTTATTGTCCGTCATCAGTGTAACGTAATTCGTCAAACTAGTCGAATCAAAACTAATATTCACCCAAAATTACGAAAACGACCCACCACCATGCCATATTATTGTGAAACATCAAATGCATCATACCACTTAAATAGCAAAAGAAAAATAAAATATACTTCCTGGAATTTACCATTTCCTCGATACGTAATGATGGCATAGCATCAGTTTGCTGTTTTGGTATATCCTTATCAATATCTTACTCTCTTTGAAGAAAATTGTAAACTACGTTTGCGTTTCCTTTAGATTTTTGCAGAGTTTTTTTTATATCGAAGCAGCCGCGCAGGCAGAAGACGGAACACCGCGGCTGCTATGATGATCCCGAAGAAATTTTGTTAATACGATTCTTGAACTGCCTAAGGTTAGTAGAGTAGAAAAGCCTCCTCCTCAAGTAGATTGTTCCACAATCTCGACACCCTCGGTACAAAGGAGCGGTCGTATCGGCCAGTTCTGGATGTATGAAGTTCGACACGGTTAGGATGGGATGCCAAAGTCAGGCGGGTCTGTCTGGCAGGCACATCGCGCGGCGGCATCATGGAAGAGAGCTCTGAGGAGCAAAGCCCGTTGGTGTAGCGGTAGAAAAGATCTAGATCGCCGATGGCCCGACGGTGCGAAAGAGTCCCGAGACTGTCTGTTAGAGAAGAGTCATCGATCAGTCGGACCGCCCTCCTCTGGACAGCATCGAGCATGGATAATGTAGTCGGGGCGGCAGCACCCCAAACGTGTGAGCAATACTCGAGGTTAGGCCTTATCTGGGCCTTGTATAGAGTGACAAGGTCATGCGGAGAAAAGTACTTCTTAGCCCTAAACAAATAGCCTAGCTTTTTCCCAGCAGCTTCAGCTATTGACGAAATGTGTTCGTGCTAGATCAGGTCCTCGGTGATCTGGACATCGAACCCAAATGAGCGCTAGGACGCTTCTTGTTCGTCAAAGTACAGTACTGTGTTTTAGAAGCATTGAACTGTACAATATTGTTGCGTCCCCAAGTCTCTTGTCAGAGAGGAAGTCGTCGCTAGTCTTCTTTTTTCCATATCAGCGGCAGAGATCGGCTTGTTACTCGGAATTCCTCCATGTAGAGTGCTATCATCAGCTAAGCTGTGGACTGGGTTGATCGTGCAGGAAAGGAGAACCCGCCAATTACGACGGATATCTTGCGGCCAGAGATAAAGTCAGCTACTTATCTGCAAAGCTTTTCTGCCATAGGATGGAAGTTTGCTTAAGAGGGCAGCGTGCCACAGCTGATCGAACGCTTTCGTGATGTCAAGAGCAACGACATGAGCCTCACCATAAGACTGGATGACTTTACTCCACAATTGCGTGACGTAAGCTAGGAGGTCCCATGTGGATCGTTCGTGCCGGAAACCATACTCTAGGCCTGTAGTTGTAAGGGTCCGTCTTAGATCCTTTTTTTGTGATGAGTGGGACATGAGCAAATTTCCAGTTTAAAGGGTCCGTCTTAGATCCTTTTTTTGGGATGGGTGGGACATGAGCAAATTTCCAGTTTACTGGGAAGGTGCCGGATTCATAAGATACCTGTAAGAGACGCTCCGCTCCGCTGCACACTCTTCAGTACAATGGCAGGAATCAAATTCGGATCAGAAGCTTTGTGGATGTCGAGCGACAAGAGCACTCGTCTTACGGTCTTATGCCTGAATGTTACCTCCCGCCTAGTGTAGGGAACCCTTTGAATTGACGGCACTTGGGCGTGCATGGTGGCGTTGGCAGCAAAGATCTTGACTAGCACTTCCGCCTTGGCCTTTGAGTCGAATACAATCTTCCATCCTGACACGTAAGTGGTGGAAGGCTACTGTGTGAGAAATTATTTTCAATCTGATTGGTCAGCGTCCAGAAAGAGCGACTGCCATTGCGCTGCGTGCTGGTTCTTGGCATTGCGAACCGCTGCGCTATATTTGTTTCTGGACTCGACGTCGGCTTGTCTGTTTGCTAGAGTGGGGTTTTGTAAGAAGGTTCTGTTTGCCTTGATCTTCTGCTGGCGAGCAGTGTCACACGATTTGTTACACCAGCCGTTGGACCCTGGTTTAGGCAGTTTCACTGTGTGAGGGATGTATTACTCTATTCCGACATGGATAATTTCAGTTATCGAAGAACAGACAGCCGACACATCCGCGTCAGTGAAACAGACATCTCTCCAAGGAAAGCTACAGAAGTCTCTGAGCCCCTCCCAGGCGGCAGGTCCGTAATGTCAAGTTTTGCGGCCTGTACGAGTTTCTGCTATCACAACGGGTTCTGACCGAAACCTAACCTCCACAACACCGTGGTCGGAGTCACCCAGGCGGGACAGGACAGCAGCGCTGTAAGGGACAGGATGCGTGGTCAGAAAGAGATCCAGCAGAGAGAGAGAGAGAGAGAGAGAGACAGAACACAGCATTGTCCCAGTTGTGTACATATAATGATTTCCTGCAATAGTTACTTACATTTTTCTATTTTATTACTTGTTAGAATTACCTGAGTAATGTTCAGACCTATTTGAGTTAATCGGACCTCTATCAACTGGGTCATATACTGCCACACATTCTGAACTAAATGTATGGCTCTTTCATTGCCCTTTAAAATCATTGGTGTTCAAGTTCTAAAAAGTAGATATAATTAATATAGTTAAAAACTGTTTATCTCAGGGCCGTATCGTCAGTCGTTTCTACAATTGTAGGACGCCTTTATGGCCTCCTTGATTGTCATAGTCTTTTCTCTCCTTCAAAAGTTCCTAGATTGCACCTGTTCCGTGTCAGCGCCAGCGCTGTCCTATCGTGAAGTTATATTTTCTTTTTGAATTGTAGGAAATTTCTTGCTGATAAAACATGATATAAATCAATAGCATGAACAATTTGATGCAAATAGATATTTGTGACATAACCTCAAAATAGAGCGCTGATACGGAAAAGTAGAAAACTATGAAAAGCCAGGACGCCATAAAGGCGTCCTACAATAATTGTAGGAACGACTGACCATACCTATTCCTATTCCTACCTGACTTGAAATTTAGTCATGGTCATTAGCAGATTAGCAGCCATTGTGCTTGTAGCGTCTCTTTCGTATGCAAAGAAACTTTTGTAAATAAAATAGTTGTTAGCAAGTACAAAACGAATCTGTAGCATACAAAGAACCACAACAAAATACCCTCGGAATTAATTATGTGTCCTGTGCCGATATGGGGAAATTTGAAATACTACTAGATAACTAGCTGTCATTGTTCCGTGATGAATACTCGTCAAATAGGGTATACAGGATGGGTCTGTACGAGCCATTGTACTATGGCTCTTTACCCGGCTTTAGTATCAAAAGATAACGAATTTGTTAAAAAGTAATATGATTATTAGTTGTCTTACTAAAACAGTAATAATTACTAAAATTAATAATGTATGATCGTGAACGAAATATAATTGTTCTATAAGAGGTGAAGCGCTATCTTGTAAAAGTAGTGTTTTTCATGTTGACATTTCTAAAAAAAGTTTAGAACTAAGTGTTTTGTATACCACTCGTTGAAAAGTTGAAGAAGTAGAAGTTTGACAGAATCTGGCAGGTTATGCAGAATATCATAAGTAAACCTGTCTATTCCAGTGAAGTGTTTCTGCAATCCTTAAGACACGTTTCCAGTTCTCTAAAAAAGAATGGTTTGACAATAAGGGACTTTTGATGTTAACTAAAGTTATAAGGATTTGCTAAAGGTGCTGCTACAATTGACAGAGGTGCAAAATTGTCCAAAAGCTTTTAAACTAAATCCTTGGAGCTTGATTGATAACAGAATTTGTATTTACTGACTTCACAAAACGTCATATTTTGTTAATCGGGATCTTCGATTTAGTTTGCCTAGACAAGACAGCCAGCTGCTATAAAATTTTCAAAATTTGCCTGTATCTTGCAGTTGCCAAGAGCCTTCTTTCTGGTCTCAAATATTTCTGTACAATCCCTGCCCCACCAAACTGGTTGAGAGGGAGCAAAACTGAAAAGTTTGTTCAGATGTATCCTGTTGTCAGCAGCGTGTGAAATTATTTTGATTAGGGCGCTAAACTTATCCGTATTGAGCATGTCGCCCAAACTGGATGAGTCGTTTATCTCCGATTCTATTAAGTTTCGAAAAACTGTCCAATCTGCGTGTTTTTCGTTCCACATAGAATAGGGCATATAGTCAACCAACTGGCCTGTAGATGACTGTACGGTGATATGAATTGGAAAATGATCAGAGCCCTTCGTGTCGGGTAACACGACCTAAGTCATGATATCTGCTTTTTTTGGTGACATTAACGTTAAATCGACCGCAGAAAACTGATTTGTATATTGTGGGCTGACTATTTGAGTAGGTCGACCATCATTAAGGATTACTAGGGCACAATTTTCTCTATAACCCCATAGGCCATGGTGTGAATTAAAATTTCCACAATAGATTGTGGGATCACTAAACTGATTAAATCGATTACACAAATCTCTTTGCGATGCACGAACTTCTGTTGGATTATATATAGAAACTAAATTGTATTCCCCGGCATTCTCGGTAATCGGACAAGCCTCTATAGAACGATTAAAATTATTTGAGATAGAAATTAGGTACTTAGAAATTAATATTCTGTTTAATAAATATGCCCACGTCACCAGAACCGGGTGTCTCTGCATTGTTTAACAAAATTGTATATTTTGAAAGCGAAGTTTCTTTTAGCCATAGCTCTGATATTAATATAAAGTCTTAGGCCCGTATTGTCAGTCGTACAATTGTAGGGCGCCTTTATGGCCTCCTTGATTGTCATAGTTTTCTACTTCTCCGTGTCAGCGCTGTATTTTGAGGTTATGTCACAAACATCTATTTGCATCAAATTGTGCTTGCTTTTGAGTTATATCATGTTTTATCAGCGTGAGATTTCCTACAATTTAAAAAGAAAACATATCTTCACAATAGGAGAGCGCTGACGCTGACTCGGGACAAGTGTAGTCTAGAAATTTTTGAAGGAGAGAAAGGAGTATGACAATCAAGGAGGCCATAAAGGCGCCCTACATTTGTAGGGACGACTGACGATACGGGCCTAAGCGATTGTTGTACAGGAAATTTTGTAAACTAGCTTTATTGGCACATACTGAATGAGCATTCCATTGTAAAATGTTTATATATTTGTTCATTTCCCTTCGTGGTACTGATGGATCAGTATTTATCAATAGGTACCAGAATCATCACTCAATGTGGAAATATCAATTACCTCTGTATCTATTTTAGGACTGACAGAATTTATCTTTGTCTCAAGAATAGAGTTTAAATGTTCTCTAATATTTATTTGAGAAATTGTGGACGGCGAGCTTAATGAACTCGTAATAAGAGTAGATATAACTAATTGGAGTATTGTATTTTTTTGCGTTGTTGCATCTCATCTCGATAAGGGTTCAGAATTATAGGTTGTGATTTGGTTACTCTTTTTGAACTGATGTCGGATGTAGGCTGCGAAGATGATATTTTCTTCTTTTCGGCGTTGGGAATTTGGACGGGTTGTTGTTTCGGGAGATCGGCTTTCTGATTGGTTACTGCTGAATACGACGCGATTGGCAATTCTGGAAAGTTGTCAATGGTGTTAAGAACTGAAAATCTATTGTTCGTCTTGATTTTCGTATAAGGCAGGTTATTTGCTATATTTTCTGCTTCTTTAAATGATTTATTTTGGAGAGCCACGATTCGTGTTATATTGTACTGTTTTTTGTACATAGGACATTCTTTGGAAATAGAACTGTGCTCATCACTATTACAATGTACGCAAAAGGTTATTGCACAATTTCAGACATTTAAAACATTGTACTACAGGGTGAATGTACGGTTCTACTTTGAATCTCACCACAATCATCTGTTTATTTATAAATTCCTGCTGATTAGTTTCTGCGTTCAGGGATTTCCTTTTTAGTCTTTTCAATGCAACGACTGTTCTACTTGATATGATTGTCTCCCTCAGAGAAACTTGTGTCGACCATACGATTATTCCTTTTTTACTAGTAAAGAAATGAGGAATGTATGCAATCAATTCATTACTGACTACTAATTCATGATTTACCAGTTTATTAGCTGTAGTATGTGTTCGAAAAACTGCCTTCACTCTTTATACTTCTATGGATTGTTTATCTAGGATGCCGTTACTATACCCTATTCGTGGTCCATTTACGCCCCGGCACAACAAAGATGCAGCGCGGCAAAGCGGCAGCCGCCTAAGCGTTGCAATAGAAACAAGTATTTGTTACTCGGCCATGAAACTGCGAACAAGTGCAGGATTCGACGGGATAGAACTCAGGCTCGAGATATCGCCGGCACGCCGACGCCGGCAGTTGCTGTTCATATTCGGTGCATACATAGCGTGTGTTTATACGTTAGCATGTCGTCATCACTGAGAATATTTCTCCCAATGCTTCCTTCAGTGATGTATCCTCCCCGAAAACGTGACAAGAAGGGACAGTTGAATATTCAGGAAAAAGAAATTGTCCTTAACGTTTATAAGAGCGAAATTTTTAGAGCATCTTGAAATGAAACTTCATGATATTGAAAGACGTGTGGCGAACAAAACAGGCTTATGTCCTAAGAAAATTTTCAACATTGTTAAAGAATATAAAAAAAAAAAACAAAAAATGTCTCCACCACACAAGAGACTGCATTACAGGAAGCTGTTGGCTACAGGACCACATTCAGTTTACTCAAATAACTTCATTTTGAGTATACAAAAATGGACAGAAATAATATTTTGATGGACAGCCAAGAGATTATCTTATGGAGAAGAAATTATTTAAAATCAATAAAGAAATACCGCGACCAGGGCAAGAAGATTTATTACTTGGATGAAACCTGGATAAATGCAGGACATGCAAAACCTAAAGTATGGTCTGACTACAATTAAATCAAGCAAGACAAGACAAGCTCTGGCATAAAGAATCCGCCAGGTGCGTGTATCTAACCAATTCGTCATTTGTGTTGTAGAAATGGTGTTAAGTAGACTGAATCTACTCGTATGAGCCCACGTTGAAAACTTAGCTATACTAAACTCAACTATATCTGGTAGATTTGGAACCAACAGCTGTTAGATACTCTGCTTGTATTATTATTAGTTTTCTTGAATACTATATGAAATGTTCTATGGGCATTGGAGTCAAATAAAACGACCGACTACCATGAAGAAATGGACATTTGAACGATGGTTTGAAGAAACGCTCTCAAAGCTTAACGACAATGCCGTCATTGTACTTGATAATGCTACATACCACACTAGAAAACTGGAAAAAGTTCCCACAATGTCCACAAGAAAGGCAGAAATTCAACAATGGCTCCTATTAAAAGACATTAGTTTCAATGAAAATATGGTCAAAGCAGAAGTTATCCATCTAGTCAGGCAGCACAAATATAAATATCATCTTAATCTTATTGACGAAATGGTTAAAAACCAAAATAAGACCATTTTAAGGCTACCCCCTTATCACTGAGAATTAAATCCCATTGAAATGATTTTGGCAAATATAAAAAACTATGTACCTAGCTTCAAATAATAGAACATTAAAATTTTCTGACGTAAAAAAATTGTTTTATGAAGCTGTCAACAGAGTGACCGCAAACCCCTGGAAAGATTGCATCTGTCACGTTCAAGAGACAATCGAAACAAATAAGTGGGATCAGGACAGTATGATCGATATTCAAATTGAACCCGTAATCATTAATAAAAATGATTCAAGTGCCTCCAGCGAATGAATAATTGTGAAAAGTATGTGCACTTCTCATAGCCGCCCGATTCCTCGTGCATAGAATTTGTTTTTAATTATAAAATAACGAAAAACCTTACCCAAATACCCAGAAAATATCACATCGGATACAAAATAATAGATATCAAAAAAGAAAACACTCACTTATCAGTAGCACTCGTTGATCGACCGATCATGTTGAGCTTACGTAACGGAATGGAATTACTATTTAGAAAAATTGAATAAAAATATAAATAAAATATATTCAATAAGTCATCTCATTCAAAAAGCAATATTAATGGAATAAAAACAAAAACAGGCAAAACAACAATCATCAATATTCGTCAAATATCCTACTAACAATTATCACTCCTATTAGAGTTGCAAGATCGATTATACAGTCTTCCTTACCCAGCATTGCATGCTGTAAGAACATTGGCAAAACGCTCTTAGAAGAGCTATACAATCGGAATGAGCACATCTAATAGGACACCTCAGTCATTTAAGATGTTGTATAAGGGCTGCAGGTAACAGTTATACAACAAAAGTGTAAACCTCTTTCAGCCGCTATAGAACATTTGCGTCAGCGCAAGATTCAGTTTTTGTCAACTATACAACTATTCTGTTATGATTCTACTTTATTGCAACCAAACTATTTCTTATATATTGTATAGGCGAAGTGAAGGATATAAAAACTAACACATTACAGTCATCTTGTTTGCTTAAATACCGGCCATTGGGAATTTCATACACAGATATATGATAAACTTCTACACTGTGATATAGGGCTATTGAATTACTTGCGCAGCAAATTTTATTGTGACTATCGTGCAAAGTAGTTACGCAATTTGTACGGGCTTCGTATTTGATTCCACAAATCCTATATTTAGACACAATTACACTAATGTTTATCACTTTATATTTGTAATGTCGAACTGAAACATAATTTATTAATTTTCAATAGAAGAATATATTTTTGCCCAATATGGCGGGTGGTTATGTATAATCATGACATCGTCCATGTTGCCTTTAGTTTATTAGAATATTTTGGTGTTGTCTGCAAGTGTTATACAACAATTTGACAAATCTCGGAAATGAAATATGGACAGAGTCGAATGATTTACCCAGAATTTGTACCAGATCTATATCTCCTGTTTGAACAGTTGATAAAACCATATGCATGTCATAAAATATTGGTTATGGCATTTTAACTAAAAAGATGACAGCAGAAAGTTAAGTTATGGTGAAGTTGTATACCAACATATTTAGCAACAAATGTATGCCGAGCACAGCAATTTTGTACTATAAAAGTTGTAATATTGTTGCAGATATATAGCCTTTAACAGTTACTAAACGACAGTTGTATAAGTGCTTTCGTGGGGAGCAATTTGTTGGCTAAAGTAGTAAATGTACACACCAAAACAACAAGGCTCGGGTTTGTTGTATAAACGTTACCATGGATGCCACAACACAACTATTTTGACTACCGCGCGAATATGCCGTATAAAATAGTTGTATAGATTATGCAACCGTTCAAAATTTGTCCTAGAAGGTGTTGTATAGCTATGTTATACGAATATTTTAAATACCTCATTTTAGAGCAAATATGCTGCAGAAAGCAAATTTGCATGACACACAACATTAAGCCAGCATTTTGGTGTTCAGGCAACAACAATAGAGAGCGTTTACGGCTGAACAGTTCTTTTACCAAATTATTATAGCACTACTTTGTTAGTTGGGATGTGACGAGTTCATAGAATTTTTCACAAATATAAGAGAAAATTTGTCAAATAATATCAAACAAAAGGGTGACGTTTAATTACGTGGAAAAAGACTGAATAATTCATATGTATTAACTGAAATAGGCTGTCAGAATGTTTTCAATGCCATTGTGTCTCTAAAAAATAAATAAAAGCCCTGGAGTTGATGAAATTAGAGCCGAGCACCTGGAGAATGCTGGCAAAACAAATAGCAGAATCACTTGCTTATATCAATAAACAATCCTTCCAATCTGGAATACTTCCATCAGCTTTCAAGACAGCATTCATTGTACCTATCTGAAAAGCGAATAATAATACAGATGTCACTAACTATCGGCCTACTTCACTTGTATCAAGTTTTTGAGAAATTACTCCTTAGTAAAATGATTAACCTTTTTAATAAATTCAAAATTTAAAACTCAAATCAATATGGTTTTATAGCAGGTAAATTGACAACAGAAGGGATATTAAGTATAGTAGATGAAATTACCCAAAATATGGATGAAAAGGTACCATCGATATGCGTGTTTGTCGGTTTACAAAAAGCGTTTAACACCGTTTACCACCATATACTTATATATAAGAATATGTTTTTAAATAGGCCGTAATCAGTAAAAATATCAAATTCATATAGTTTAAGAAATATTTGCTAAATACAAGGTACAGTTTTGGGTCGTCTGTTATTCAATATTTATTTAAACGATATATTCAAAATTAATAGTACTGATAAAATACGTTAGTAAGTTTCGCGGATTGGAACGACATGTAAGATGTTATGCAAAACGACTTTTGTAAAATTATCCAATGGTTTAGTAACCGCAAATTAACAATTAACTTTGCTAAAACTCATTAGGAGGACCGTCATCAGCAAAGCTGTGGATTGGATCGGTCGTGCAGGAAATGAGGTCGTTGATATGTAAGAACAGAACAGTGTTGTGGCCAAGACTAATTACTGGGGAACACCTTGTTTGACGTTGTGAAGAGGAGAACGACGGATATCTTGCGACCAGATAGAACGTCAGCCAACCATCTGCAAAGTTTCTCTGGGAGGCCAAAGGATGGAAGTTTGATCCTTTTTTTGGGTTGAGTTGAGCAAACTGGAGCAAACTCCGCTGTAGACATTTTTAATACAACGGCAGGAATCAAGTTCGGACCAGAAGCTTTGTTGATGTCGAGCAACAAGAGCACCCGTCTTATGATTTTATGCCTGTATGTTACTTCCCGCTAAGTCTTGGGAACCCGTTGAATCGACGACAATCGGGCGTTCGAGGGGGAGTTGGCAGCAAAGATCTTCGCAAGCACTTCCGCCTTAGCCTTTGAATCGGTTGCAATCGTTCCACCCTGTCACGTAAGTGGAGGAGTTCCTTTGAAACTGATTGGCCAGAATTCAGAAAGACCGACTACCGTTGCGCTACGGCATTACCCTGTGCCTAACTTTTATATTTTTGGCATTGCGGACCCCTTCGTTATATTTTTTTCTTGACTTAACGTTGGCTCGTCTGTTCTCCACAGTGGGGTTTTGTAAGAAGGTTCGGTGTGCCTCAACCTTCTGCTGACGAGCAGTGTGGCACGAATTATTGAACCAGTTTAGGCACTTTAACTGTATGAGTGATGTATTCCTCCATTAAAACGTGACTGTTATCGATGGACAGCCGACACATCTGCCTTAGCGGAACAAACATCTCTCCAAGGAAAGGTTGCCACAGCAGGTTCTGACCGAAACCTAACCTCCACAACACCATCGTTTGAGTTACAAAGAGGAGACAGGACAGCAGTGATGCTTTTGAAACACACTATTAGGTATTTTGCTTGATTTGTTTCTTATGAACAACAAATTGGGGGTTGGATTATGGAAATTATCCTCTACTTTTCCGTTACATACCATGAATGTTGCATCCGTCGCAGCGATTTCCATTTCGGCTGTACCTTCCCCTCCTTCGGCTCCTTCTCCCGCTCCTTCATCAGCCTGAGCCTTCGTCTTCAGTTTCAATCGAATTTCTCTGTTACGTGCTTCTAGAATCTTTTCACGTCTCGTTTCCCTCTCGAACATCTACGTTTATTAAATTAATTTCAACGTTTTTAGTTGCAAAAATTTGCGGACTTAAAGTGAAAAGTCACGAAAATTCATGACATTAATTTCCGTCGGCCTTTTTGTTGGAGTTCTTTCATTGACCTATATGGAGTGACTAGGATGGAAAATAAGTCTAAAAATAACAGGGAAAGTTCTGATTTTGGTTTGGGTTTCAAATTTAAATACATACAGTTGAGAAGACCACAAATCCTTGACATAC
Source organism: Acanthoscelides obtectus (assembly GCA_963669975.1). Lineage (NCBI taxonomy): Eukaryota > Metazoa > Arthropoda > Insecta > Coleoptera > Chrysomelidae > Acanthoscelides > Acanthoscelides obtectus. The sequence goes on along the minus strand of CAVLJG010000004.1, from coordinate 72,291,182 downwards.
TTCAGCTTGATATAGAACTAGAATTTGAAAGCTGCGGCATCGGCATTTTTCGAGTAAGTATGAAAATGAGGTTTGAGAAATCGCTGTTCTGTGCTCATTAGCAGCTTACTAGTGCGGTACATGTCTTAGGTCTTGCTAATGAACACGAAACAGCTCTTATTAAAATAAGAAGGAATTAAAAAAAAAGAAACCAGATCTGGAATTATTAAATACCATATTACTTTTACTTAAACTTTATAAGCACTACTTTGTAAAATTCTCATTAAATCAAGTTAGTAATAATTAACGAATTTTTAGTTTTGTGTCACCTACACCAAACTAAAATAGCTAACTGAATAAATAAACATGCTCAACTAAAAATCCATAATCAATTTTGCACGCTAATATAAGTGCCGTCATTGGCTTTTTTATATATGGTTAAGCAGTGCAATATCCATCTTACAGTGTGGTGATTTCGATAAAATCAATTTCAACAGTATCTAAGATACCTATGTGATATTGATTTGGCGTGTTCTGATACAAAACACTGTATAGGTATACGTAAAGCATGATCTTAGATTTTTTCGGATTTAAAAAGACATATCTATTAGGGTGTCCTAAAAAAATGAAAGTTCTTTTTCTCCAAACACATACTCTCTAATTTTTTTTCCATTTGACTCTAACAACTCAAAAAATAAATATTATTGCGATCGAGGAGTGATAACCCGGCTTTCGGTCAAACTTTGAACTTGAAAGTTAATAGGGAAATCTTGTATAATTTGAAAACCTAATTCTTATTCGACAAATAAAACACTGCTTTGTCATTTAGGTTTTTCGGGCTGTTGAGTCGTGGAGTGCGTGTTTGCCCACCGCTGATTTATCAGTTTGTCCCAGTTGACAGTTTCTTTTATGCTCATTCATGCGTGTTTGGATGCTACTACTTAGCCCGAATATACAGAGAACCAATTGAAATCTACAAATACAATGATAATTTCAATAGAAAAGAAGAAGGCCTTGCTTTAAACAAAACGTAGTTCCCAATTATGAAAAACACAGCGCAAAAACCACGTCATTCAAGGGACCCAGAGTACCCCCACCAGACAGCTCAGTTCTCAGTCCGCCGATCGCCTAAAAAACCACACGCCTATCCAGTTTTCCGATCAGTTTCAGTCGACCCGCCAAGCCGAGCACTCTCTCGCCGACAGCGCCACTGAAGATGGCTACCGCAGATGTAGCCGAAAGCTCTGGATCAGATCCAGCCCGACCACGGCTCAATAGCCCGAAAAACCTAAATGACATTAGAATTGGCCGTGAAAGTCTTCATTCTTCAAAATGCAGCTTTATTTGTATCTAACGTATATTTCTTAGACATTTATCATTAAAAGAACAATATTTACTGAATTTTATTTTCAAAGTTTCTTTTACAGTCAGGATATATATATATATATATATATATAGATAAGTTTATAAAAAGTGTTTGAGCAACGTCGACAAGAGTTTGTTACTAACATGTTGTTGCAATTTGATATTGAGCATGCCGATGCCATTCAATTGATGAAAGTAATTGAAGACAGTATCTTCCTGCAGCGGCAGAGAAAGCTTGGTCGACCTGGTCATTTAGCTGGGTGGACAAGAAATTAGCCGTAAAAGAAGAAAAGGCGCGTCTTAGGAAAACCGAAGAAAAAAGCGGCGAGCTAAATATGTCGCTTCCTTAACTTCTTCATCATCTTACGAACCAGTTCAAGAAAATTCATCTTCGAATTCCGAGATATACAAGAAGCTTTCCTCATTCCAACTCAGAGCACACAGTCTGATACTAATCAAACTCAAGTCAGGAAAAGTTTCATAACTCCAAAACTAGTGGCAGCTTTAGGTAGGTGCCAGTTGAGTATGAGAAATGCTGCTTTTATTATTGAAGCAACTATTGAGGCACGTGGACATAACACTGACGAGTTTCCTATAAGCAAGACCTCTATTCAAAGAATTCATACCGAAAAGCGAAAGGTCGGGCAGAACCTATGAAACTTGATTTCCAAAGCGAGGTATCGAATACTGTAACTGTCCACTGGGATGGCAAATGTTGCTACCCTTAAAAGCACGCAAGTCTAAAGACGAACGTCTACCCATTGTTATAACGTATGAAAATAAAGAGTAACTCATCGCTGTGCTCAAATTGGATAGCTTTTCAGGCAGCGAGCAGGCTCAGGCAGTTTGGGATGCTATTATTGACTGGAATCTTGAAGATAAGTTTCAGATTCTCTGTTGTGATACTACTGCTTCAAGTAAGGGTTGCATTAACGGTGCTTGCGTGCTTCTCGAACAGAAAGTTAATAAAGAAATGCTTATTTTTGCTTGCCGTCATCACCTCTACGAATTGGTATAAGAAGGCGTGTTTGAATAAAAAATCGATCAAGTTACTACAAGCAATGACATTCCAATGTTTAAAATGTTTCACGAGAGCTGGAAAAGTGTGGATCCCGAGAAAATACAGATTTATACTAAAAATCTATCATGCCTGAACATTTCATAGACCGTCAAGCTGCTAGAGTTTTATCGACATGAATTGACCATAGAAGTTGCTAGAGTTGACTTTCGAGAATTAATAGAACTTCCAATAATACTCCTTGGCGGAGATACTGAGAGAAAATTTTAGATTCGACCTCCAGGCGCCATGCATCAAGCACGATGGATGGCCTATTAAAATAGCGTTACCAAGTTCCCAGATCAAACTTTCTAATAAGGATAAGGCAGCTTTGTTAGATATCTGCCTGTTCATCGTGACAACATACGTTGTTGCAATGTACTTTAGCGGTAAAAGCACCTAAACGGGATTTATACTTTTTTAAGGCAATGAAGGCTTACGAAAGAATTGTGAAAAGCATTTCAAAAACAGCTTCACAAAAACTCTGCCAACATTTATGGTATTTGACAGATGACGTAGATGGGGAAACGAAAGAAAAAATGGTTACTAATTTAGTCAAAGAAAGTCCATTAGAACACGGTAAACGCTATATCTCATTGAAAGAAGAGCTTTGTGGCCCTCTTTATGGTAAGTCTGACGAATAAATAAATTTTCCTTTGTCTTCTTTTACTGTTTCGATATTAATATGCTATAAGTTGCTTGTTAAAAGGCGTATTTGAATCAAAGATCGACCATGTGACTACAATCCCTGACATTCCAATGTTTATATATAACGAAGCGGTTCGCAGGCCAAAGACCAGCACGACATAAAAGTTAGGCACAGTGTAATGCCAAGCTGGCCAAGCAGATTGAAAGGAACTTCTCATACAGTAGCCTTCCACCAATTACGTGTCAGGATGAAACGATTGTAACCGACTCAAAGGCTAAGGCGGAAGTGCTTGCCAAGATATTTACTGCCAACCCCACCATAGATGTCCCCCCAACGCCCAAGATATCCGTCGAAATTGACGGGTTTTTCTCCCACACCGTCAACGCGGGTGTTCACCAGGGGTCGGTCTTGGCTCCGACACTGTTCCTCTTACATATCAACGATCTCATTTCCTGTACGATCAACCCAATCCACAGCTTCGCTGATGACATCACTCTACAGGAATTCAGAGTGACAAGCCGATCTCTGCCGCTGAGCTAGAAAAAAGAAGACTAGCGACGACTTCCTCTCTGAGGAGAGACCTGGAGGTTATTACTGCTTGGGGACGAAACAATCTTATACAGTTTAATGCTTCCAAAATACAGTACTGTACCTTGTCGAACAAAAAGCGTCGTGGCGCTCATCCGGGGTCGATGGATGGCCGAGTCTTGCTAAAGAGCCATTCATTTCGGCTGGTCGGAATCCAGCTGATGGGAAAAAGCCAGCCTATTTGTTTAGGGCTGAGAAGTTGTTACAGTTTATTTTTGTGGTCGACTAAAAATTAAGTGGGTCTTGATAAGGAAAATTGTACAGTTCTCAAAAACATCGAATTTAATTTTTATAACAAACCACTTCTCTTAGTCTAATAATTTTGTGGTAGGAAATCATACTCTACTTTCCATCTCGTTAAAGATTTTTTTTGATAATTTCTGCCGACTGTAAATACGAGAGAGAGCTGAAGGTGACTTGGTGCTATTTCCAGTGCTCTAATGTATGAATTCAGCGGCCCACTACCCGATTTTTTGAATTAGTCTCACACGCAGTGCTTGCGGATTTATCGGGTGGTGGAGATTTTTAGAAATCGGCCCCTTTCAGTGATTTTCGGTGGCCTTTTTCTCACCATCTTGGGGATTTACCCGTAGACATAACTACACTCAACCATCGAGTTGGTAAGTGACCATTTTTTCCAAGCCACGTGTTCACTTCCTCAACATGATTTCCAATTCTATAGAGGGGAATGGTCTGCAGTGAGAAGCAGTTCCCCATTTTTCTGAACCCTCTTTTTTCGAGGTAATTATGATTTTTTTTTACTTTGCTAGGCCTGCCTTGATCTCGTAAAAATTGAAAACCCAACCACTTCGTTCAAAATTTAAGCACAACATCAGTAATTTTATTTGTTCCAGTTGAGGCGTTCTTATGTAACATTAGGGTTATACTTTGACTATCTAATTATCCATTGTTTAGTTCAATATGGAATTCGTCAAAAGCTATTAATTCATTAACTTATTTAGTAGTAAAAAATGTTTTGAATTTCTCATTGGTAACATTTATATATTGTTCTGTATCATAGTACATACACTGAATATAGTATAGTGTTATTTTTATATTGTTGTAGCTTCTAATTTTGGTTGTATATTTACTGAAATTTGAGTGAGTCATGCTCACGAGGTAAAATATTCATGTGGTTCTCAAGTAACATTTTAATCGCTTTACTCATAAATTGAGTGAGGACATGAAATATTTTACCTGCGGTTCCTTATGTTTTTTTTATTTAAAAATTTGGGTATTGCTAGTGCAATCACGATGTTCCTTGTACACCGAGATTGGACCGTTGCTTTGTTTTAATTTTGAATTTTTGAATTGATGTAAACCAAGACTAAATGGTTCCATTTTAAAGATAAATGGTTAATTCTTGGAAACACGTTAAAAGGGAGGAATTATTAGTCAAATCATTATTTCGGGATATTTTTAACAAGTAATTTTTTCTATTCAGTCTTCTACCTTTGGGTGTAGAGTTACATCTGGGACTTCCTGCCCTCGGTTGCCTTCCGGTAATGGCCAAGCACCTGCCAAGGTGTTTTTTCCTGTTCTTTATTAGTTAGTTTTATTTTTTTTAATTTTTTATTTCTTTTGTTCAAGAAATGTTTGTGTACCTCGTGAGTTTGTATCTTCTTTAGCGTCAGAGATCCAACATTGGTTACTTGTTATTTCTTTTCCTAGTTCTTAGAACAAACTAGGTGGTGCCCAAACCATAACCATTTGTATCCAAAAACCAAGGTACAAAGAACCACCCTCTGATGGCTCATTAACTACGACTGAGCAGCATTTCTGGGGGATAACACAGTACTTTTCTCCGGATAACCTTATCACTCTATACAAGACCCAGATAAGGCCTAGAGTATTGCTAACACGTTTAGGGTGCTGCCGCCCCGACTACATTATTCATGCTCGATGCTGTCCATAGGAGGGCTGTCCGATTAATCGATGACTCGTCTATAACAGACAGTCTAGGGACTTTTTGCACCGGCGTGCCGTTGGCGATCTAGCTCTCTTCTACCGCTACACCAACGGGCTTTGCTCCTCAGAGCTCTCTTCCATGATGCCGCCACGCGATGTGCCTGCCAGACAGACCCGCCTGTCTTTGGCGCCCCATCCTAACCGTGTCGAACTTCGTATATCCAGAACTGGCCGATACGACCGCGCCTTTGTCCCGAGGGTGTCGAGATTGTGGAACAATCTACAATAGGAAGCTTTTACTTGTTCTACTAATCTTAGGCAGTTCAAAAATCGGATGAACAAGCTTGCTTTGGTGTCCACATATCAGCCGCGTTGTCCCGGCATTTAGGCTTCTGCCTGCGCGGCTGCTTCGGTGTAAAAAAAGAAAACTTTGAAAAGAACATTTAGTAAATAATGATAAATATCTAAGAAATATAAGATGCAAATGAAGTAGTGTGTTATTTGTCGAATAGGTTTCGAAATCCATCCATGGTTTCCCTATTAAATTTGACCGAAAGTCGGCACGGGTTATCGTTCACAGATCACAATTATATTTAGAGGGTATGCGTATCTCAGTTCGAACAAAAATTTGTTGTGAGCAACGAAGCCGTATACATTCGTCCAGTCTCAGAGAATGGTTGAGGAGGAAGCTATACGTTTGGTCCGAAGAGCTGAAGTGATTGTAGAGGTTGAGGCAAATATGTCACTATATTCTTATTATACTCGTATCCATACGCGTGCCTCGACGTACACGCGTTTAATGAGCCAGTGGTCTGTAGATCTAGGAGGCTCAGGAAGGGTGTCTAACATGAACATTTTTGGGACAGTTCATTGTAGATCCAGCAATATAAGTTTGTTGGAAAACAGGTGTTTTGAGCGTTTGGGGAAATAGCAAAAAACTCATTTTTTTCTGGATATAATCTACTAGCGTCATACTGCTTCTAATGGAAACTAGATGTGACTTAGGACCATGTGTAATGGCGTCTCAAACCTAACTCTTACAATATGGTGCTTGTGATGTTCAACTGAAAACCTACATTACGTCTTTATCCGGGGCCTTCTGGCACATGTTCATTCATCGCGCATTCCTAAGCAGAACGAGGATCGAGAAAATTGGGATGATGAATGGTCTATCATTGTCATAGTTCTGTTTAGGAATGTATGATATATTGACACGAGTCAGAAGGTGAGGCGGAGGAAGGTGTAATGTAAGTTTTCAGTTGAACATCTTCATATTGTAGGAGTTATGCGCTACGTATGGTGAAAAGTCACCTCTAGTTTTCATTAGAAGAAGGGATCGCGACGCAATAGTCAGGTTCAGGAAATACTGGAACCCCATCTGCTGACATTTCTCCAAACCCTTGAAAACACCATTTTCCAACAAGGTAATACTTGTCTGAAATTGCTATAGTTGTAAAGAAAGTTACATCAATTTCGTTCGAAACAGCCTCCTTCGTTGGCACCTTTGACCTATTGAACATGTGTGTGATATGAGGGGAAGAAGGATGGCTCTTCTTAACTTTATCCTCCATAAACGCTAGCAGCTCTCCGGAACCAAGTATAGACAGCTTGGGATCAAATACCTCAAAAACAAAAATGACCTCCTCGGAAGCATACTCCGATGACTGGATGACTGTATACTCGTACGGTATCGGGGTAGCACAATTCACTGGACAACAAATTTTAGTTTTTTAATTGTATCTTGTGGGAAAAGTGCACTTCTTTGTTAATTTTGGGGCGCTGAATCCAAAAATGACAATGAAATAAAAAAATTAGTTGCGGTTTAGAAAAAAAACTTTTTATTTTTAAGGATATATTAAAAAAAGTAACAAGATTCATATACTTATAAGAATCACTATATGCGCTGTCTTTTTGCTGTTCTTTTATGGATCGTTTCTGGAGCATCTCTACCAAGAGTCCAACAGTAGTCTGCAAGCATGAAAGGATTCCACTTTCCCTGGTACCTTTTTTCCATTGTTGAAATATCCTGATGAAAACGTTCGCCGTCCTCATCACTTACGGCTCCGCAATTGTCAGGAAAAAAGTCCAGGTGTGAGTGTAGGAAATGTATCTTAAGAGACATATTACAGCCCATCTTTTGATACGATGACAGCATATTCTTGACAAGGGTTTTATAGTTGTCAGCTTTTCAATTTCCCAAGAAATTAGTGACCACCAGACGGAAATCATTCCAAGCAGTTTTTTCAATACCTGTTAAAGTGTTTTCAAACTGTGTATCTTTCAAAATATTTCGAATCTGTGGCCCAACAAAAATACCTTCTTTAACCTTTGCCTCACTTAGTCTTGGAAATTTCTGACGCAGGTATTGAAAAGCTGACCCATCTCTATCTAATGCTTTGACAAAGTTTTTCATTAGGCCCAACTTGATATGCAGTGGTGGTAATAAAATTTTTTTCGAATCTACTAATGGCATATGCTGTACATTTTTTTGACATGGCTCTAGGAATTGACGAACAGGCCAGTTTTGTCTGGTGTAATGAAGTGCCCGACTGTCCCATTCACACAAAAAACAGCAAAACTTTGTGTAGCCTAGCTGCAGCCCAAGTAAAAGTGCAACAACTTTCAAATCGCCACAAATATGCCATTGGTGCTCATCGTATTTTATGCATGTCAATAGGTACTTTATATTGACATATGATTCTTTCATGTGAACTGCATACCCATATTTCCAATATGCAATAACACTGCCTTTAAACTCAATGTTGAACTGTCTATAAATAATCTCCATTCTTCTGGGTTATAGTTTATATTTAAAGCCACCAGTAAGCCGTTAATGTTACTGCAGAAAAAAGTTATTCTCCATATTGAAAAATGTTTCTAAGTCTTTGTGGCGTTTACGAAAAACACATACCGAAACATCGTCTTCTAACAAGTTCCACTGCTGCAGTCTTGATCCAAGTAACTCTGCCTTACATTTTGGAAGTTCTAAATCTTTTACAAGATCATTTAATTCTGACTGTGTTATTTTGTGCGGTTCTTCCTGACGAATCACTCGATCGCCATGATCTGATTCGTTTTCTTATTCGCAAGTGTAGGATTCTGGGGGTTTTGGAATAGGATTTTCGTCACTGTGAGGCACAGGTCTCATCGCAGATGGTATGTTTGGGTAGTTAATAACCGATTTTTTTTTCTTGGACATACATGTGGCTTGTCCAACACAAGCTACCATGCAAAAGTAACAATCATTAATATGATTTGTAGGCTATCTCCAAACCATTGGGACAGCAAAGCGCATAGACCGTTTTTTGCCATTTAACCAGCTCCTCAGACTTGAAGCACATGTATTACAGCAGATGTGGGGTGCCCACTGTTTGTCTTGATCATCTAGTTTACAACCGAAATAAAGCTGATATGCCTTTGTTATTAGTGGAGTAATAGACCGTCTCTGAGACGCAAAAGTCACATCACCACACACGTAACAAAACTGATCTGGATTGTTTACACACTTTCGAGACATCTTGCATGAACGCTGTCAGCCAACTGAGGAAAAAATGGTTAATATAAAACAATATAATGTACACGTATGTATAACGTAACACAATCATGCCCATTACATCATCTTTCCTTGCCGAATATAAAAATGTAGCACGTGCATTCTTGTGAATTACAGTATATTAACACTGTCACAGCAGGAACACATATAATTACCGTATCTCTGAAACTTGAACTAATATTGAAAAAATAAGTTTCATTACGGTTTTAGCACATTAAAAATAGTAATATTTTGTTGATTTTATTTAGGATATTTTTTGGCTGTTGATCAGTGTTATTAGCGAAATCTAGCGATACAGCAAATGTTTTCACTACAAAATTCATCCACGACATCCTCTTGCTTAGGACAAACTGTACACTGTGGCCCAACGAAAAGGTCGCACCTGCATTTGTGACTGTATACAAAATTAAGATTATTTTTACAGTATAAATGCATCGTGCTTCAAATATGCCACCCTCAGGTCGCATATTTCCCGAGCTTCCAAGAAGCACTCGCTGATATTGCAATTGTCTAAATATTTCGTCTAATGTTCCAATATTATTTACCGCAGTAAGCAGCATTTTATCGTTCTTGTTGCATACTGATAAATTCTCACTGAATTCCACTAAATAAGTAGTGCCTCTTTGGTTTCCAACTGCTACTAGTCTTCCCATTTCGTGAGTCCTCAGACATCGCAAAGCCTCGTCGCATACTTTCACTCCTAAGGCAGCTGTCTTTTGCTGTTGCAGTATATCCCACACATCCAAAGTTCCATCGCTTCTTGTGGTGAAGAAAACTGATAACCTTAAACACAGGGTGAAATGTATGTTTCGAATAAACTGAACTGCGTTATGCATGACTTGACCAAGAGACAAAGCCTCTTTTTATGTTAATAAAAAAACTTTAACAATTCGTTAAAAGTCAATGGGACGTCTGTTTTTATTAATTTTTGTATTCTGAATAGTAATTTGCATTACAAATTTATGTATGTGATCATTTTTCCAGAAACTCATACCTGAAACCTAACAAATAAAATATCGCATGGTCAAGCAATTCTTTCAAAAAGAATGCTTATTTTTTATTTTATTCGATGACTACAATACATAAATGTTAGGAATACATTACAGAAATATCCTTTATTTAAACATTTCCAAAACCAAAAGTCACGTAGCTTGCGTGTCAAATTTTGTGATCTCGATTATGTACTCATTTCGGTAAGTGAGGTAGCCTTTCAAGGGTACAATAAAGTCGTGGTTGTTTTCTTGTCATGTTGATTTTGAAGATGAAAGGAAAAGCGCACATGCGCAGACATTGCTTTAAGTTGTAACTTATTCATCTCCCTTACACCTGCTAATAAATGAAACGACAGATGTTGAATGGTCTAGTTTTCTGGCGTTTCAGCCAGCTCGGCTACTTTTTTTAAAAGACCGAATCAAATTAATGGCATACAAGTTTATGTAATTGATAATTAATTAGACAATAACTTTTATTTATTTATACTTTTATGGACGACAGAATTCATTTGTTTCAGCAGCTTCTGTAGACTACTAAGTAAGTTTTGACTGCAGGTGATAGATTTGCATTGTTCCAAAACGCAACTAATGGCGCTTCAAATGCAGCACCTGTAGTCAAAGATTGCTTAATAATTTTACATCGGCGGCTAAAGCAAAGGGACTAGGTCGCCTGCAAGACAAATCAATATAAGTTATTGACAGATTCATTATCAATTTCGTAAACTTAACGTCATTATTTTGATGTGCACTATGAAAAAGCTGCCGAGGCAGTCGAAACGTTATTAAACTAGTAAACTTTGCGACAATTGAGAAGACTATTTGGTCAGAATGAAGCTCCGTCCGCGATTGGTATACGAACATTCGTGAAAGAAGGTTCGTGAAACTGGCCTGCTTGTGGATAACAGAAGGTATGGGCGTTTTCGATCCGTACGTACAGTCGAAAACACTGCTGCTCTTGCCCAGAGTGTGCGTGAAAACGCAAAAATGTCAATACATCACAGAGCACAACAAGTGGGCATCAGTCGCACTTCTGTGCGGAGAATATTGCATAATGACCTGGGATTATTTCCTTACAAGGTGCAACTTGTGCAAGAGCTGAAACAAAATGACCATCCGCTTCGGTATCGTTTCTCTGTGAGGGCTCTGAATCAATTGGAAACGAACGTCAATTTTGGTCGCCAAATCATCTCGGACGAAGCTCATTTCCATCTCGGAGGTTACGTTAACAAGCAGAACTGTATGATTTGGGGTTCTGAAAATCCACATGACGTTATAGAAAAACCAATGCATCCAAAAAGAGTAACTGTTTGGTGTGGCTTTTGGAGTGGTGGGATAATTGGTCCCTACTTTTTTCAAGATGAAGATGGTAACAGCGTGACGGTAAACGGGGAACGCTTTAGAGACATGTTGAGGAGTTTTTTGTGGCCACTATTGGACGACATGGACTTGCATAATCTCTCGTTCCAGCAGGATGGCGCAACATGCCACACCAGCCGTGAAACAATCGACCTTTTACACACTAAGTTCGGTCATCGCGTTATCAGCCGTTTTGGAGACGTTAAGGACCGCTGTTACACTAAGTATTATCAAACAATTGATGTTCTTAAGGAAAATATCCGTCGAGCTATTGATGACATAGACCCACAAACTATCGAAAATGTGCTTCAAAATTGGGTTAAGAGGATGGACTACTGCTAGACCAGCCGCGACAGCCATTTAACTGAAATTCTTTTTCATAAATAATCGGAACGTGTATTCTTTTGAATAAAGTATCGAGTGTTACATATTATTGAAGAGCGTAGTTTTAATACCAATTTAAAAAAGAAACTAAGGGATGGTCCACCCTTTATATTCAACATCTGTGGTTTCACTTATTAGCAATGTACGGGCAATTATATCGTTTTATTATTATGCACTATCAATGGAGTGTTTCTATGTTGGTCTATTTCCATCATCTCGAATGGCTTGGATCAACATTACTGATGGATAACGAACAGCAATAGAATATGTCGTTAACAATACTTGTAGTCCATTGGTCTTGGATCAGTTCTTAGTGTTCTGTACTCAATGATTGAATGATGGTCTATCATTATATCACTTACGTTCTGTAACTTGTACGAACTGCACGTGCGTTTTGGGTATACCTACTTCGTGTTTAAATAAAATTGGGTTTGGGCATGTACTCAACTGCATGTTTTATGTATCGACTCTAACAACAAAAACCACAATAAACGTCGGCACATGTGTCTAGGGTTTGAGCGCCAGATTTGCAACTACAATAAGTCCATTAATTACTGTAAGATGATTAGGTAAATCATTATTTCCAACTGGTCTAGAAGATATCCATGATTGATGTTTCTAAAACGTGAGTAAACTCTTGCTCTACTCAAACTATGTTAGGAGTGGGCAATCGATCCTCGCTTCTTAGCAGCTCCATCTGAAATTTTTCATTTTCATCCCTTTGAAGTTTGTCCACACTATACGAGGGTTAGGGTGTCCCAACCTATGAGGACAAACAAATTTTTGTTCGACCTTCAGTCAAAGTTTGAATTTGAAAGTTAATAGGGAAACCATGTATGGATGTCAAAACCTAATTCTTATTCGACAAATAAAACACTGCTTTATTTGTATCTTATATTTCTTAAATATTTATCATAATAATATTTACTGAATTTTCTTTTAAAAGTTTTCGTTTTACAGTACCTAAGGATATATTCTTAGCGTGTTGAAATGAATCATTATGTGGCCATGAAGTTGGACACTCGTCGAAAAAGCGGTCTTCAATTTTTAGCCTACTGAACACTGAACTGATTGCAACAAAGTTACCGATAATTTTCTCTGAAATGGAAAAACCGAGAATATTTACCATCTAAAGAAACTGAATTTGTCCGTCCGACCACAGACAGTCAACCATGTACAGATGTTTTGTGCTTTTTGGCAACTCATCAGCATCGTCTAGGATTGGCCTCAAGTCAGGACAACGAACGAAAGCATAGCAACTCACCTCTATCTGAGGTATAAGATCTATCGAAACAAGACAGTACGTATATAAGGTGCCATCTATTGCCAGAATCACAGTTTATGCTGGCTTATTTTAACAGTTAACACATTATATCGAAGTAGTAGAAGAAAGAGGAAAATTTACTCGTCAAACTTACCATAAAGTGGGCCAGAAAGTCTTCTTTCGATGTGATGTAGCGTTTACCGTGGACTGATCGACCTTTTTTGGCTAAATTAGCAACAATTTTTACTTTAGTTTCCTCATCTACGTCGTCGTCAAATAGAGATAAGACAGAGACTACATCTGTCAAATACCATAAATGTTGGCAGAACTCTTGTCAAGCTGCTTTAGAAATGGTTTTGTCAATTCTTTCGTAAACCGTCATTGCCTTTAAAAAGCATAAATCCTGGTTAGGTGATTTTACCGCTAAAGTACATTGCAACCATGGTTCCACGTATGTTATCAGGATGAATAGGCAGATATCTAACAGAGCTGCCTTATCCTTATTAAAAAGTTTGAGCTGGGAACGTGATAACGCTTAAATTTTTTCTTTGTATCTCCGCTAAAGAATATTATTGAAAGTTCTATTACTGCTCGATAGTCGTCTTTAGCAACTTCTTTGATCAGTTCATGTCGATAAAATTCTAGCGGCTTGTGAGTCTCTGAAATATTCAGGCATGCTAGCTTTTCAGTATAAATCTGTATTTTCTCGGGATCCACACTTTTCCAGCTCTCGCGAAACTTTTTAAGCATTGGAATGTCAGTGGTTGTAGTCACTTGGTCGATCTTTGGCTCAAACACGCCTTTCAACACCAAGTCGTAGTGTTTTATTTGTCGAATAAAAATTAGGTTTTCAAATCCATACACGGTTTCCCTATTAACTTTCAAATTCAAAGATTGCCCGAACGTAATATTTATTTTTTGAGTTGTTAGAGTCAAGAAAAAGAGCTTTCTTTTATTTTGGGACACCCTAATGAAGGTGGTAAGGTATTTCAAGTAATTCATTTCTGAAACCAGAAAATCATTCAGTTGCCGGCAGCTGAGCCTACCCATCTTTGAGCATTCCTTGTGTGAAGACCTTCTACTTTACCTAACGCTTGAACGACGTTTGGTTCTTGAATTTCAATGCCAATAGCTGATGCACTTATGCAACATTAGCACGTTCCATAATAATTGGAAGATAGTAGCTATTAATAAGATCACCAGCTATTTTATAAGGGATTCCTAGATTTGATACATGATGCATTTGGATAGTGGATATCTTTTTTTTCAAGTCATCGTTGGTTGTCAGAGCGGTCCGTGGGACCTTAGCTCTTGAGTCACAGTGTCAGTTTATAAGTCTGTCAAGTCTGGTAACTCAGAAAACAGACAATTTTAAGGAAACAAAGGAAGGAAAGGGAAGAAGGAAGAACGAGAGCAAAGAGGAAGAAGATAATCTTTCATAATAGGCAGCGTTTAGGCATTGTTAAAATCACTTCACAGATTTTGATATGGTCTAAAAATATTTGATTTTTTCTAAAGATTTTGTCAAAATGTTCCAATTTTGGTTGTTCTACGTTCACGAATCAATTTTGATTACAGTGCGAGCCGCGGCCCTTTGTGCTTGCGAACTTGCTCGACTGTGTAGTCCACTGACTCGCGTAACAGAGGGTTGCTGAGCGATTCCGCTAGGCTATAGCGCCTCTGTGCCTTTTGCTTAATGAACCCTTTAGGTAAGGGACATCGAGATCTCTATGAAGAGTTTCGTTAGAGACATACCATGGGGCGTCAGCAATAGTGCGCAACGTCCTGCTTTGCAGAACCTGCAGATTTTGCATGTGTGTTTTGGCAATAAAACACCAAGCCGCACATGCGTAAGTGATTGCTGGTCTTATGACCAGCTTATAGAGTCGAATCTTATTAATCAAACTTAATTTTGAACGTTTACATAATAATGGGTAAAGCTGTCGAAACGTAATTTGGAATTTAGTTTTTAGCGCTTCTATATGATTTCGCCAAGTCATCCCTTTGTCCAGCATGACACCGAGATACTTAGCCGAGGATTCCCATGGTATACGAAGTCCATTCATTGAAACTTCAGACGGAACGCCGCGACGTCATTTTGTACAGTAAATTGCCTGCGTTTTCGAATGGTTAATTTTAATTAGCCACCGATCCGCCCAATCTAATACTTCCTCCACTGCACTTTGCAGCCTGTCATGGACTAGGTCACCAGACCACGACTGAGCCACCAATGCAGTATCGTCAGCATATAGATAGACTTCACAGTTGCTGGGGCTAGGGACGTCATGGTTGTACAGTGAGTAAAGGATAGGTCCAAGGACCGAACCCTGAAGGACCCTGGTTGTAGTCAGCCGTGTCGTCGACAGGACATTGTCAATTTTGATCCGAAATTTCCTACCTTCAGGGAAGGATTTCAGAAGTTTTAGAAGCCAAAAAGGGAAGCCCTTTTGGATTAGTTTATTCAGAAGACCCGCGTGTCGCACCTTGTCAAATGCTTTTGAGACATCCAAAAGCAAGAAGCCAGTACTTTCGTTAAGGGTGAATCCTCTAGTCACTCGTTCCACCAGCCTAACTGCCTGTGGCTCCGTACTATGTTCAGACCGAAAACCGAATTGCTCGTCAGGAATCACATGGTGATCTGACAAAAAATTCTCAAGGTGTGGTAGACTAATTTTTTCAGCGAGCTTAGACGGAGCTGACAGCAGGCTAAAGGGACGATAATCCTGGTGAAATATTGAACCCACCTTGTTTGGAATCATTATAACTTCAGCGGGCTTCCACGCGGATGGGAAGTACTGGGTCCTTAGCATGGCATTGACTATTGCCACGAGATAAGTTAAGGACTTCCGCGAAGGCAGCTTCAGAGGCTTATTAGTGATTTGATCCTCCCCAGGTGCTTTACGCACCTTAAGGTCTTTAATATGACCTTGTATCTCTGCTGGTGTGCAAAGCGGGATCTCGGGAGATTCCGCAGATCAGCCAAGCAGATCTTCGGTTGTAGAAGCTTCTGAAGAAGAATTTTCTGATGAAGAAGAATCAATAACAGTAGCGCGACTGCCACTGACGCCGTTGGCCCTAGAATATCTGACAGATCTTACGATGTGTTGCTCCTCGTCGAGGTCATTATCAAGATCATAGTTGGGAGAGAACTGTGTTTCCATGGCATCGGCGAAAACCTCTGAAAACATTGCCTCCAGGACCGTGGATATGTGGGATTTGTTCACGTTTTCCGTTTCTGAGCGACTTCGCCACCTTCCAGAGAGGAATGCTTGAGTCAAGCCAACCACAAAGTCATTCCATTGCGGAACTAATGAAGAGCATTTCTCACTTCATGAACAAGATTCGTCGCTCTGCGAATGTCATCAGGATGACAAGACCTTTTCGCTTGCTTAACTGCCGCCCTTTTATCAGAAATTTTCTGACGTATGTCTGCTGGCAGAAAAAGTCTGCGGTGTCGCTGCACGGGAAGTACAGCTGCACGCTGCAGAGCTTGCTGAACCAAACTTCTCCACTCCGCTTAAGCCGCATCTATACCGTTCTCATCATCTATGATCGGAATATTGGGGAACTCTCTGAGGAGCGACTTCTATGGCTCCCAATCAATGCGTTTCCTTGGAGGGGTTTCATCCTCCAAGGTCTGCTCATTACCCACTTCCAAAACGACGGGAAGATGATCGCTTGAGATGTCATACATGATTCGAGAAGTGATACTGTATCTACAGTTTTTAGATATTGCAAAATCAAGAACATCAGGTGCCTGAAAGTGATTAAATGGGTGGTGAGTCGGCTCTTCAGTACTATGTATGAGGTAGCCATTTTGTATATATATATATGCAGTTGAAGTCCCCTGCCACAATAAGTGAGAAGTCTAAAAGGACTTCCAGATCCGCCTCTTGCAGCCTGATTCCACACCAGAGATACACCGATGTGATTTTTAACGGCACGCCTCCCGTCATATTGACCACCATGGAAGCCGCTTCGATGCTCTGCATCTCAGCGTTAGTGCTTCTGTGGTAGTCAATACCGCGTTTCACTAGCATTGCCAGATTCTGGTTTCGAACGCCGTGGAACGCGTGTCGAGTAAAAACAGAAAAACCGAAGACGAAAGACAAATCTAGAGCAGACAAGCAACCAAGTGGTGTGGTAAAAATACTAATCAATATCTGTGTGTTAGTAACCCTATCCCCTTCTTGGTGAGTCAAAACCCATTTTTTTTATATACTTTACCCCAAACGTACTATTTTGTGTACTACATATCACAAAAAAAGGAAAAAGGGGAACGCATAAAAGTGTAGAGGCATGGAAACGGACTCCGGGGGGGAGTCACCCCCCGAACTAGTGTTATAGATAATAGAAACCTTACACAAGCAGAGCTAGAAAATACAATTGGTTCACAAACAAAGAAAAAGCCAATCAAAAAACATTATAGATAAAAAAGAAATATGCTACAAAAACTCTGAACAGGGACCATTCATAGTTTTTGTCGAAGCACTGGAAGGCACGGGGATTCAAGTAGGTCAAAGAAGGTATCTACAGCTAGCAAAAGATATATTTCAATTAAATTTAACCAACGTTAAACGCATACAAGTCAAGGGAACAAATAGGCTGGGAGTAGAGTTCCTGGATTACAAGTCAGCAAACTCTTTTGCAAATAAAGAACTCAATGGGTACAATATATATATATATATATACCATTCAACAAAGTAACATGCAAGGGAATCATAAGACAAGTAGATACAAGCTTCACAATTGAGAGAGATTATTAGCGCTATCGAATCTCCAATGAAAGTGTTAGATGCAAAAAGGCTCAATAGAAAAACCACAGTAGATGGCATTACAAAATACAGGCACAGTGGTACCATACCAATAACATTTCAAGGAACAGTACGTCCCAGAGATGTTTCTATTTACTATCTTCTCTTTCCCGTATTTATATATATACCACCTGTCATTCAATGTTACTCTTGTCTCACTTATGGTCACACTAAGACCCAGTGCAAGGGAAAAAGAAGATGCTTTAATTGCGGTAATCCTGAACATAATGAAGAGGGGGAGGACTTTCACTGTCATAGAAAATGTTATCATTGCGATAGTCTGGAACACAGATCCAACTAGAAAGACTGCCCAGGGTACAAGAGGCAGGAAAAGATAAAACAACTTATGGCATTTGAAAATATTTCATACTTTGAGGCAAACGAGCTGTGTCCTAAAACGTATAAATCGCAAAGTAATATGACAAACACAACCGACATAGCTTACAATAATAGAAATTTCCCAACAATCAGAAACCAGAACACACCTTCTACCTCCGGAACAAGTCAAATAAATATATAGCACAAAGAAGAACATTTGAATTCGCGAATACAATAAAAACAAAAAGAACCTTTCAACAAGCACCATCACAAACACCAAAAAAAAAGAATAGTTGAACATAACACCGGATACAATAGAGAAAGTCACAATGAGAACCTAATAAACAGAAACGGTAGACAACAAAACAGTAACGAAAAATAACAGTACAAGCACAAGTGCACAATAACGCTTCAAACACAGAAGAACCATTCAACACACCTAAGACGCCTACTACTGCTCTTTACAGAAATAATACTAAAGAACAAGTAGATGAAATAGTTGAAAACTTAAAATACCTTAAACCTGAAACCCTAAGTAAAATTAAACAAATAGTACTTAATGATACAGACCAGACTGACAACGAATTTTACTGAAAAAGCAAAATATGTTACATAGCCTAGTCTCAGTAGTACAAAACAGACACAACTGCAAAATGAACAGCAAAGACACTTTAATCACTTTACATTGGAATCTAAGGAGTTACAGTAGTAACAGCGTGAGTTCAATACAATTTTTCGAAACGCAAAACCCATACATCATTTTTTTAAATGAGACATGGCTAAAGAAACAGCAGAGTTCGCATATTAGAGGCTATCAATGCATTAGAGCAGACCGAGAAGATGGGAAAGGTGGAGTAGCTACATTTATAAAAAATAACATCTGTTTTCAAAACATAAGACTCCCTAACACATTTAACACTGGAAACCTACAATGTATTGTCACTAAAGTCCTTAATATTAATTTTGTTAATGTATATAGCCTTCCAAGCAACAAAATCACAATAAAAGGGTTCAATGAACTAGTGAAATCGCTCGTGGGCGAAGTAATGTTGGTGGGGGACTTCAATGCCCATCACCCAGCATGGGGTAGCATTAAGACAAATTACAATGGTAGAGCTCTCTATGAAATCAAAGAATCCAACAACCTCATCATAATGAATGATGGTTCCTCAACCAGACTCATAGGAGCAGGGGAGAATCCGAGTCCTCTTGACCTGACCATAGTGTCGAACAACTTGGCCACCATCACACATTGGGGTATTTTGCAGGACTGCGGAAATAGTGATCACTTCCCGATCATTTGTAAATATGAACACTCACGAAGATCAACGAACGAAAGACCCAAAAGAAATTATAAAAAAGCAAACTGGTGTTTATACAAACAATTGATAAGCGAACACTTTAGGATGAATACCAAACCCTTGCTCAAACAATAAACATAGTAGCTGATCTCTCAATCCCCTATACCTATACCAAGCAAGATAATAACAGAAAGGTATCCAGAAGCCCATGGTGGGATGAAGAATGCACAGCCAAAATTGAACAAAGGACAAAGGCCATACGAAAGTTTAAAGTAGAATCTAGTTTAGAAAATTACATAGAGGCGAAAAAAATCAATGCACAGACAAATAGATTCTTGAAAAAAAAAAAGAAAAAAACCCAATTTAAAAAATTCTGCTCCATCATAAACAGAAATACGAATCCCTCTTTCATATGGAAAACATTCAAAAAATTTAGTGACAGTAAAAAAGTATACAATAAAAACTCATCCCCTAACCCACAAATTGCCGCTAATATCATAAAAAATCTGACTATGTGTAACATTCCAGCTGAATTCTCATTCCATTGTTCAAAAAATGAAATCCATCAATTCTACTTCAGAGATTTATGTACCGCTTTGGAATACCGTAAAAATAGTGCTCCAGGAATGGACAACATCTCATATTTATTGCTCAAGAATCTACCAAGCTCAACACTACACTCACTGTTAAACATATACAACAACTGCCTATCGGGTATGCAAATTCCTAACAGCTGGTAAGAGCATTTGATATACCCCATACTGAAAACAAATAAAGACCCAAACAACCCCAACAACTATAGACCTCTGATTCTAAGCTCGTGCGTAGGGAAAACACTAGAGATTTTGATCAAAAATAAACTAGAGTGGGAGCTCGAAAGTAAGATAACTTTTAACCACCTGCAGACAGGATTCAGAAATGCACACTCTACCCAAGACAACCTCGCTTTCATAGTTGCCAACATACAATTGGCTTTTTCACAAAAAGAAACCACGTTAGCAGTCTTCCTAGATATCAAATCAGCATACGACAACGTAAACATTTTTCTATTATACGAAACACTAATAAAACTTGGAATATCTAAACAAATTTGTAATCTAATTTTTAATTTACTGACTAACAGAACAGTATATAGTATATAGTCGTCAACTTATCTATCAAAAAAATACCTGCTCCTGGTATATACGCAAAGTGTGAGAAACATCGTACCCAATCTTCTGGAGAAGTAACCATACAAGAGATAACACCAGTAAGTACTTACAGAAACGTTAGCAGCTCTTCCGAGGACGAACCAAGCATTTTCGGTCATTTTTCTTTAACCTCTCCCAAAATTGTGCCACAAAAGTCACATTTTTGTCAAGATATATCAACTTTCAACCTGGCCTATACATAGGGTGTTTATCCGATATGACTAGACGAAAAAAGAAGGATGAAGAAGAGCAACAAGAAGATAAAGATGAAAGTTATTTATCCAAGAATAATGCAAATACTACTATAGAGCAAGAAGTACAGTACCTGAAGAAGCTATTAGAAACAAAGAATGAAATAATTTTAGATAAAGAGAGGTATATCAATCAATTAGTTAATGAGAACAGACGTTTACAGGAGCATTATGAATTGATCATTAGCAGTATAGTGGATAAAGAAACCATAATCACTTCTTTGGGGAAAATAAATGAAAGAGTTGAAAAAATAGAAGCTACTACCTCATACACTCGTTGTAATGATGTAATTAAATCATATAGTGGAGCTGTAAAAGAGTCAAAAAAAAGCAGAGATGAGAAGATTGTAGATAAAATTAATAATACACAAAATTTGATGATAAAAAGTACGAACAAATCAAACTCTAATGTGTTGGAAGATTTGAAGAAGAGCATTGATCCAGCTAAGTCAAATATCTGTGTGAACTCTGTGAGGAGGGTGAATAATGGCATCATTCTTAGCTGCGAAAATGAAGCATCATTGTCCAAGCTGATGGCGAGTATACAGGGAGAACTCGGTGCGAACTTCACTGTCAATGAGATCAAGAAATATCGCCCACGCATGGTGATAAATAATGTAGAATGCGCCTACACAAAATCTGAGGGATTAATCGAGAAGATCTTGTCCCAGAATGAATTTGGTATTTTCAGTAGTGATGATATAAAAACTGTAACCACTTTCAGATGTTCCGAATCTACTTTAAATGTTGTCATTGAGGTTAGCCCAAAATTTAGAAAAACGTTGCTAGATAGAGGTCATATATACATGGGTTGGCAAAGATGTCCTGTGCGGGATTATGTACGAATTGTGCGCTGCTATAAATATTCAGGTTTTGGCCACATGGAAAAAAATTGCATACATTCTAAAGTATCATGTCCTTTATGTGCTGGAGATCATTTGGAAAAAAATTGTAAATCTGCTTTTAAGAATTGTTCAAACTGTGTGAATCACAATTCTAAATTCAACACTCAATTTGATACTAGTCATTCTTCTAAAGACTTAGATTGTCCAACTTATAAAAAACATGTTACATACTTGAAATCTAGAATTGAATATGAATAGTTATAAATTCAAGGTTTTAAAATTTGGTCATATAAACTGCAGATCAGTTTTATCAGGATTTCATGAATTTAGTACACTGGTTCAAAACAACAACCTTGATATTGTTGGAATATCGGAAACGTGGCTATCAAAACACATATCTAATGACCATATAAGAATGAATGGATACAACTGCTATCGCTGTGATAGAGATGGGCGAGGTGGTGGGGTTGCAGTCTTTGTAAACAACCACTACAACTCTTCCATAATTTCATTTGGGCAAGGCCCAAGTCTTGAATATATATGGCTGAAGGTGCAGCTTCCAAAACAAAAAATTGCTATTGGTATATTCTATCGGCCCCCACATAGCTCTGTTACAGAAGCCGGTAATACCTTTGATAACATGTTGCCTGCCATATTAGCTGAATATGATGATATCATCCTTGCAGGGGATATCAATGTTAATTTGCTTTTAGTTTGTAACAGCTTGACTAAATGCCTTGTTTCTTATAATCTGAAACAGGTGATATCTGAACCGACTAGGATAACTGAATCGACACTCACTCTCTTAGATCCTATTTATTTGAGCAAGCCTGAAAGTTGTCTTAGGAGTGCCACTATTAATGCTGATATCATTACTGATCACTATTTAACCTTCTGTGATATACGTATTGCACTTCCTAAAAATCAACAGAAATTTGTAACATTCAGGGATTTCCATAGTTTAAATGAAATAGCGTTTGAACAAGATCTCAAGAGTTTTCCATGGTGGCATATTATATCGATAGATGACATTGAAGATAAAATTAACTTTTTAACAGATAGTATTTTATGTTTATTTAATGTTCACTGTCCAAAAAAGGTAGTGCGTGTAAACAAAGCTCCAGCTCCTTGGTTGGATGATAATATTAAACTTGTATTCAAGCAGAGGGCTGAAGCTTTGTCAAAGTTCAAACGTGATCGTACAGCCGCCTCTTGGCAACAGTATACATATTTCAGAAATCGTGCATTAACGCTCGTGCGAAGAGGCAAAAGATTATTTACAAGCTGTTCAAAATCAGGATATAAAAAAGTTTTATAAGACCCTAAAGACCTTCAAAGTACAATCTCAGAAAGATTCTACAATTCCCGTGAGCTTGTCAGATCCGTATAAAATAAATGAGGCATTCATTTCAATTTCCGAGAATAGTGATTTGGCTTGTGCTGATAAAATTGCATATTACCGAGCTAATAAAAATAACCCAAATTCAAATTTCAATTTAATAAAGTGACTATTGACACCGTTGTTAAAATTATACATAAAATAAAATCAAATTCTAGTGGTACAGATGAAATAACTTTGCATGTGATACTAGTATGTATACCTGAAATTGATGTGTACTTAACGCATATTATAAATTGCTGTTTAGAGAGGGGATATTTCCCCAATCAGTGGAAACGCGCTGTAGTTATTCCGCTACCTAAGTGTTCTGACCCTACTAACTATGGTCAACTGAGACCGATCAGTCTACTGCCAATTTTTTCTAAAGTATTGGAACGCGTTGTTTACGAGCAGCTCTGCGCCTACTTATATTGTAACAAAATTATTCCATCTAAACAATCTGGATTTCGACAAGGTCATAACACAGCTTCGGCACTCTGTGATTTAACAGACAATATAACAATGGCACTTGATAACCAAAAAGCAGTAGCTCTCATACTTCTTGACTTTACTAAAGCATTTGACACCATTAATCACTCACTTCTTGTATCTAAATGCAGTTACTATGGATTTTCTGATAAACCTCTTTCGTTTATTCAAACCTACCCTTGAAAATCGGTATCAAAAAGTTCGTCTAAATCAACAGTACTCTACGGAACAAAAAATTTGTTCTGGTGTACCACAGGGATCAGTCTTAGGACCGCTATTATTTTCATTATATATCTCAGACTTAGAAACATAGGTAAAATCATGCAGCATACAATTTTTTGCAGATGATACTCAAATTTTCTATTCATTTAGGCGTAATGACTTGGAAACGGCAAATAATAAAATTAATCAAGATCTTGTCCAAATTGAAAAGTTCAGTAGTAGTCATAATCTTCGTTTGAACCCTTTGAAGACAAATATGTTAGTATACGCAAATAGAACAAAAAAGAATACCTTAAGAAAGGACATAGACATATATTTAAAGGGTAATAAATTAATTCCTGTGGATCATTCGAAAAACCTAGGTATTATAATGGATGATGACTTAAAATTTGTTGCACACGTGAACTATCTAATTACTCAGTGCTACGCTATTCTCAGAGTTTTATTTGCAAATAAGGCGCTATTACATAAATCTGCGAGAAAGCAATTGTGTGAATATTTCGTATTTTCAAAGATATCGTATTGCTTAGTGGTTTACTATCCCTATTTAGATATTATAACAACAAATCGTATTCAAAGTATTATGAATACATGTTGCAGGCTTGTAAATGATCTCAGAAAATATGATCATATATCGAATGCCATTAATGAACTCAAATGGATGAAAATTGATAAAATGTATAAGTACCAGCTCCTAAATCTAACTCACAAGGTTCTTTATTCAAAAACACCGTCATATTTAGTAAACAAATTCATACGTAGAGGGAATATGCATCGTATTAATATTAGATATAGAGAGACTTTTTCAATTCCACGCCACAGCACGTCTCTATCTCAGAATTCATACATTTACAATGCGATCAAATCATATAATTCTTTAGACCGCAGTTTAAAAGAAACCAATCCATTATCCAAATTCAAGAAAAAAGTGAAAGAAGTTCTTCTTGATCAGCAGCGAAATAAGTGTCCTCATATGTTCCTTATGTATTTACTTGGATTATTCGTTATTGTATACAGGTGCCTATTAATTTTCAACAAATTCTTTTTTTTTCTTTTTTACATCTAGTATTGTAAGGGGGTTAGATGGTAGAATAGATATATAATCTAAATCTCGCCTCCTGTAAAAATATTACAAATAAAAGACATTAATTATTATTATTATATACAATAGATAATGAAAACAATATAGATGGCCCAAAGGTCACCTCACTAGGCCTTCCTCAGGGGATCCCCCTAAACCCACTATTGTTTAACATATATATAAATGGATTATATTCAATATTACCACAACACATACATTTAGTCACCTACGCAGACGATATGGCACTGATGATCAACGATAACAAAATAGACAAAATGGCGGAAACATTAAACGAGGATCTGGAAAGAGTAACCGTTTGGATGAAAAGCCACACCTTTGAAATATCAGTGGAAAAAAGTTCAGCGATATGGTTTACGAAAGGTAATCGAATGCGGTCCACACCAATAATAAAAATTAACAATGAAAATATAGAGCGCAAAAAGCAAACGAAATACTTAGGGGTCATACTACATAAAAATTTAAAATGGAGCGCACAGATAGACAATATGATAAATAAGGCTAATAGGGGAATAAAACTTTTAAAAATTTTTGGGAAGGTTTCTTGGGGTGCCGACCCTGCAACCTTACACATGGCGTATAACGGATGGGCACCTTTGTTGGGTAAGGAAAGGTATACAGGGTGGCCTAAAGAAGACGTCGCACCCCCATTTGGTGTATTTTCATCTATAGCCGCACAATACAGGGTGATTCAATAAGATACATCGTTACAATTTAGACTTTTAAATTGAAACCCCCATTTTTTAATTTTTAGATTTTCCATGAAGTTTATAGTAACTTTTGTATAATAAAGTGTATACCTATTTTCAATCGCTGTGAAGGTATTTGAGTTTATAATAAAATTCGACTAACTTAAGTTAACTAAAGTATCATGGATACCAGCAAGACCATTTAGCATCAGTCAGTGTCATCGTATATCATACAAAAAATTTGTCTTTTATTTCAAATTCATAAATTACCTACTTAGTAGTGACAAAATTACCAAAATGGGAGCATTGCAAGATCGGCACGGGTATTACGTATCTTGAAAAGTGACGTTATATAGTTTTTTTTGACATATCGATTCTTTGTTACATTATGTAAGTTTGTCTACAAGCTGATAGACACGTTGTCAAATAGTTTTGTAGTTGTATGTGTTGCCTAAACGTCACGAGGCTTTAGTTGTCAATGTTTGGATCTGATGTGACGTAAAATCTGTTTCAGACATGGCATTACTGGAGCTAACGACAATACATACGTGCAGAGTGATGATTTGTGTGCTAATAATATGTGTTGATGATAATTCCATTGGATTCTTGTCTCAAATACACTCACTTGAGATTCAAAGCTACAAATTAGTTCCGCACTCTGGAAATTACATATGCAAATTTGCTGAATTTCAAAAATGAGAGAGTCAAGAAATAATTATATTCACTGTAAACTATTGAATTACAATATATATATATATATATATATATATATATATATATATATATATATATATATACATGCTAATAGTAATTACACACAACGTGGGCGCGGTGGTGACCCCGTAATTCTCCTCAAAGTTTTTGTAAATACAAAAAAACGTAAAAAATCGTAATTTATAACTTTCAACACAAACTGACTGCAGAAGAGACAGCGCATGAATAACCCGTCTTGCACAGGTAATAGATATATACTTCATTGACAGCATATTCCGTAATGATTTTCTCACACAACGAATATCACTGATTTTATATACATGCAGACTAATACACACACTCATCCAGATGCGATCTTGCTATTAAACCAACTTTCTTCTCAGAGATGAAAACTATATATACTAAGTGACATATAAATCCGAACACCCAGTTTAGGTGGTTTTATTTTAATAAAATTCTGTATTAGTACTTAATGAAGCATAATAAGTAAATTTCAAAATGATTGCACTGCTTTAAAGCCCTTTGACCTTTAATAATGTGTGGATGCACCGTGATGTGCTACGCATTCTCCAACGCGCCTAGGCATGCTTCTGATCAGGTGGTCAATGTCCTCCTGTGGTATCTCATTCCAGGCAACCACCAACTCCTCTCGAAGTGCTTCTAGAGTCTGAGGAGGACGTTGCAAATTAAGCAATCTCCTACCCATCATATCCCACACGTGCTCAATTGGGGATAAGTCGGGAGATCTTGGTGGTCATGGTAACAATGTGACATCATTATGTTGAAAGAAGTCTATTGTCACTCTTGCAACATGTGGTCGGGCATTATCTTGTTGGAAAGTTGGATCTGCCAGGGTGTCAAGATAGGGTAAAAGATGGGGTTCTAGAACTTCGTGGATATAACGCTGCGCGTTCATGTTACCTCTGATGAAGATTAAAGGTGACCTGGAACCATAAGCTATAGCACCCCAAACCATAACTCAAACAGTGTGATGAGCATGTCTTTCAACAAAAAACTGTGGATTCCTCCTTTCACCACGTCGCCTTCTAACCCTGGCACGACCATCGTGCATGCCTAAACAAAATCGAGACTCGTCACTAAAGACAATACTGTTCCATTCCTGATCCCAGAGTGACCGTTGTCTGCACCACTCAAGGCGATTACGTCGGTGTTCTCGAGTTAAAGGGAGGACCCAGTGTGGCCGGTATGAAAACAAGCCAAAACTTATCATTCGTCGGTAAACACTCCGCATGCCAATAGGTCTTCCGTGTTCTGCAAACCATTTGCGTACGGCCTTCTCGAAGCCATGCCTGACAACACCTAACCACAGTGTCTACACTTCTTTGCACTCTAACTGCAATTACCCAAAAAGAAAGTCCAGCTTTCCGAAGTCCCACTATACGGCCCATATCAAACTCACTAAGTTGACGAAATCGTACAGGTCTCCGTACTCTAGGCATCGTAACCGATCGTAAAGGATGTCAAGAACCGAAATCCACCAACGTTGATTCTTTACTGCGGCTGAAATATTCATTTTTAGAACGTTAGTGAATTAAAAAAAAGCAGTATAAAAACCGGAATGTCCAACTGATAAGGCTGAAAATTTGTTCACTTGTTATTTACAATAAGATAAATACATTCACCAACTTTTATTAAAATAAAACCATTTAAACTGGGTGTTCGGATTTAAATGTCACTTAGTATATTACTCGGCTTCATAAAACGTATGCAACCAACAAAGCATGTAGTTGAGCTATTCCTCTCTAGATGGACGCTCACAACGATCCTAGTGAGCAAACGTGGAATGACTGTTTGCACCATTACTACTACGTAGTCTGCAAGATGACATTTTATAGGTTCTTTTTGACGTTTGATAGGTTAATTACATAATACTCGAGCGGCTGCTTAATCCGTTACAGCCAGACAAAAATATTAACTGTAAGTATGTGGCTAACTTGAGAAGAAAATTTGAAGAAACTGGATCTGTGTCTAATATTCGCCGTAATCGCCATCGAGAAAGTCGACCAGCCAGAAATGAAGCCGCAGAAATAGTTTAGAGACACGTAGCACTTGTCGTTAATTATAATGAAAATTACATTCCTTTCCAACAAGATGGTGCACCGCCACACTATATGCCTCTAGTAAGGCAGCTTTTGGACACCCATTTTCCGAATTAGTGGATCGGCATACGAGGCCCCATCGAGTGGCTGCCGAGATCTCCGGACCTAGGTCCTTTACTTGCCATTGCTTTCTTTCAGGGCATTTGAAAAGTAAAGTTGTTATAACGAAGATAGATTCCATCCAAGATCTTCGTCTGCGGATTACGGCTGAACGCAAAAAAATAACTCAAGACATGCTTGAAACTGTGAGGAATAGAGTCAAACAAAATCTTGTGCACTTATTACCATATTAACCTACCTCTTTATAACAAATTAATTTTTACTTCAACTTTAATGTGAGTGTAAACTGTAAGTTGTTTTTTATTTTTTTAAAACTGGGAGTCTTGTTTTCAATTTTAAATTTGAGTTTTGTTACTATGGGAACTATATTATTATTTTTACGATATAATCCGTTATTATAACAATTTATAGAAGTTTATTATAAACTCAAATTTATTATACAAAAGTCACTAACAACTCCATAGAGAATATAAAAATAGAAAAATGGGGGTTTCCATTTAAAAATCTAAAGTTTAACGCAACATCTTATTTTTGGATCACCTTGTATTGTACGGATATAGATGTAAAGACGACCCCCTAGAAATTAAAATTGACGTGTCCGAGCGTTTTTCCAAAAATATACCAGGAAAGTCACAAATGGGGGTGCGACCTTTTCATTGACCGTGTATATAATACTGAATTTTTAGAAAAATCGGCTGGGGCCCATTTTCCATATGTTTTGTGCCTCATTCTCACTTTGCGCAAGCCGATCCGTAACGAACATGCCTATGGTAACATTTATAGTTTTCTTAAGGCATTAATCAAATTTTTTAAAGTTGGAAAGTATATTTTTCAAATGATCATTTTTTTCATATCAAAATAATGTCTTCAAAATATGTTGCTTATATCATATCTTTGTTAGTTTCAGGAGATGTTTGTAAATTAGATTCGTTCGTATAATAAAATCTACAACTATGTATTAATACATAATCGCCACTCCAAATTACATACACAAGAATGTCCATATCAATATTTTGTCTAAGTAGATGATATCCCATATCGCTTTACGTGTTGTTATATTACTGTCAGCTTATTTTAGGTATTTTATTTAAACTATTTTCAAATTAGGGTAAACATTCCTGGACTGAGCGTCTGGGGCACTTGATATACCTAATCGTCTTATGCTATGACTAATCCAAGCCGTCCGAAAAAACAGTCGACGTGTCTAAATGTTCGGAAAATCTTTGATCTTTTTTGGCAATAAATGTTAATAATCCCCTGTAATTTCCTCTATTGTCAGAGTCATCCCCTTCAAAATGAACGGTAATTCCTGTTTTGCCAAAAAACATACGGTATCTAGAACCGTACTGCCTAAAAGCTTGGTTAAAAAAACTTTCGATTGTTTGCCAATATGAGGTAAATTGGCTACACATGTTACATGTAACGGAGAAATTTCATGTCTCCTCTTTAGAGCCATAAAACCATTTAAATCGTTGATTCCGCTGCTGGTCCACCCATTTTTTTCTGTATAAAACAGAAGACATCGCCAACAATACAATTTGGTTTTTGCAACCACATAACCAAGAGTTTCCATATACCAACTTAATTTAAAATATCAAACTACGTTTTTTTATTCCTTTTTCAAATTATCTAAGATAGTCGTTTTCAATGATCTCATTTTTTTCTTAAAAATTATACAAGGAGAATAACTTTTCAAGTAGTTGATCGATTACCCAGCGACACTCATCCATGTTTAATTGCACGCACACTACAGCCGGTAACCAAAACGGCTACTAACGAGTGAGAAGTAAGTAACCAAATCAAAAAATGGTAACAAGCCCACATAATAGTCTCAGCGCCCCACGCACTCGGGCGACCGCGATCAGACACGAGCCGGTTCCGACGGTCCCCGACGGACTACCAAGTGTATCCATAAATGAAAATGATAACAACGGAACCGACAACCAAGTCGAGGCAAGACAGCTTCATGGTGTTCGCAAAACCTAGACACTATAGTGCGCATTATTTTCGTGGGGCTAATTTGCTATTTACTGAATTACTATTACATACCGCTGTTGGTAAACAAATAAATGAAATTATTTCACAGTACTTAGTCATAAAATATTTATTTTTAAGATTTTAAACTGTTACCAATGATAACAATAGTTACATGGACGCTTCGCCACTGATTACTGAGCATGTAAAACACACGAACCTGACTAAAAGACAAATGTTATTGTTTGTTAACAATCATGAATGAATCGATAAATACCTTGTTGGACTCCAGGCTCCGTGTGTCAGCATTGCTTTATGGAAAGAAGTCCACATGATGCAGCTTTCTCTGCAATCTTCTGACCAAATCTTTGCCGTCCAATCACCGATGGTGAGGAAATTTTTCACAAATCCTGGATTTCTTTGGAGGGCTAGGACTGGACCAAACTGGCACGTATATCTTCAAATATAACAGACAAGAGGACAATATAAGGAAAAGTGACAACGACAATAATTAAACCTTTGGTAGAATCGGCTAAAGTTTCGGTTAAAGTAAATAAAGTTCTGGGTGTCAGTAATGCTATCGTCTTGCAACCAATACCGCTTCAGAGGGATTAAACAAATCTAGGGAATATGTACAAATTTGTGGACTCTTTCAAGCGAAATTTGGGAACGTAGCTTCTAAATCCTAGTCAATAATGAGGAGTGAGATAACTCGAGAGATTATACCGCTATACAGGGTGTTAGACCCTCACCATTGGGATCTCGGAAACTTTGTAAGAGATATGTACGAAGTCACTTAAATGGGGGTAAAGTTGCGTATTTAGGTAGTTAAGAAAATGCCGCTTAGAAAGTTTCGAAATTCAAAGTGCAATTTATTTTGAAATCCTGTCTCAAATGACAGGAAAAAATAAAAGTGATTTTGGGATAAAACTGGCTTGCGAAACAAATGACTATCTGATTGTTTCAAGGCTTATTAAGACAATTTTGCTTTTTTGAAATAACTAAGGTTGGGCAATGTCAATGTATGAGGTATTAAGCATTTTTGGAATTAGAATTCAAAACTCTATCCATCTGTGCAAAAATCCAATATGGCGTGCATAAAAAAATAAAGTTGATGCTGGGGGACAAGAAACGAAACGTCATATTGAAATTCTAATTATGCCATCTTGCAGAGGAGAAAAGTGGCAATGTTGATGTGCAATTTTTTTCTACAAATCAAGTCAGGAAAAATTAAAACGCCTTTGGGAAAATTCGGGTTTTTTAATAATAATAATAATAATAATAATAATAATAATAATAATAATAATAATGATGATGATGACGTACATAATTATTGCCTGAAGAAACTGCCATCGTTGCATAAACCTTTGGGAGACAGGGTTGCGCTAGAAATTCATATGGAACCAAAGATCACCTTATGTTGAGTAAGGCCCTAATTGAAGATTGTAAGAAGAAGAAAAGCATTTGCTGGATAGATTACCAAAAGGCATTTGATAGTAATCCACACACTTGGCTTTCGGAAATATTGAATATATACGGCGTTTCAAGTACACTAGTTGATTTCATAAAAACATCCATGAAGATGTGGAATACCGACGTGGAACTGAGAAGCAGCACAGTCAATGTAGAAGTTAAAAACATCAGCATCAATAATGGAATCTTCCCAAGTGACTCCTTATCTCCTTTGCTATTCTGTATGTCACTCATACCACTAACAACTTTACTGAATGCCTCAAAAGCAGGATACAAAGTCAACAAAAATGATATTCAAGTCAATTGAATGCAGCTTAAACCAACAGCAAGAAGACGAGAGAATAGAAAAACCAACGAAAACAACGAAGACACTAACAGAGTAAAAGAAATTAAGGGTAGAACAAAAGAGAGATTCCATAGATAGCTGAAAGAGAAATAGAGTAGCTAGAATCTGCATGGGCAGTATCCAAAAGCATTGCAAAAAATATGTCGACGCACGTAGCACATGGTGTTGGCTTCAAAGTGGAGATATCAAAAGCGAAACAGAAGATCTGATAATGGCATGTCAGGATCAAGCTATAGTAACAAATTACTATAAAACCAAAATACTTCACACAACGGATGATCCAAAATGTAGATTATGTACAGCTGAAAATGAAACGATACAACGTATAATGTCAGGCTAATAACGAATACCTCGACAGGCATAACAATGTTGTTAATCACCTACATTATAACATATGTACGTTATTTTGGAGTCATAGTATGTGACAAGTGGTATCTCCACAATTAATAATAATAATAATAATAATAATAATAATAATAATAATAATAATGATAATAAATGTCTTTATTAATACACATACATCAGTGTGGCGAAGTTTAGCCAAATGGCTACTCTTACACTTAGGCCCGTATCGACAGTCGTCCCTACAATTGTAGGGCGCGTTTATGGCCTCCTTGATTGTCATACTCCTTTCTCTCCTTCAAAGATTTCTAGATTACACTTGTCCCGTGTCAGCGTCAGCGCTCTCCTATTGTGAAGATATGTTTTCTTTTTAAATTGTAGGAAATTTCAGGCTGATAAAACATGATATAACTCAAAAGCAAGCATAATTTGATGCAAATAGATGTTTGTGACGCTGACACGGGACGAGTATAATCTAGAAATTTTTGAAGGCGAGAAAAGAGTATGACAATCAAGGAGGCCATAAACGCGCCCTACAATTGTAGGGACGACTGACGATACGGGCCTTAACCTCACTGTGTGCGTAAGAGTAACATAGTTAAACTAGATACACAAACAAACAATAGTAATAATAAGAAGAAAAAGAAATGTAAGTAAATGAATTAAATAGATAACGTGTTGTCAACACGCACACACGAGCCAACAGGGTAATATGAAAAAATATGAAAAAAAAATTAACAAATGCACACTTGAACTGTTAATATCTTATCAGCTGTTTCTGTTTCTGAAAGGTACTATTGTTTACGGTGGCTTTTTTGTGCGAACTACTTTATGGACAAACACCTTCATAGCATAAACAAACTGTGATTCCATCTTTAACGAATTTAAATCTCTAATTTTCGAAGAGACATGACTATATTTACAAAGTCCAAACACAAACCTGCAGTAGCCGTTTTGAATTTTTTGTAACCTATACCGATCCGACGAATCCAAATAAGAATAGAATAAAATCAGAGAATGTTGGAAAGCTTTCAACTAATTTTTTCCTAGTTGGCATCCGTTTTCTGAGACAGGTAACCGATGTGTCTATCAAACTTCAAGTTGGAGTCCAAGATAACACCCAGGTTTTTAGAATGCTCCATGGGGATGCGCTCGTTATTTATAATGAGTACAATTGCGTCCTTTATGTTATTATACATGTGTTTCGGAGAAAAAGGCATACTTGAACTCTTTTCAGGATTGATCCTGGGACAGTGCTTTTTACAAAAATCCGTAATATTGATTAGGTCAGTATTAATTTTAAACGACACTTCATTCATCTGAGCATATTCGAAGTGAAATGATCATTGTGTGTCATCAGCATACGTTTGTATAGAACACATGAGTTTATTGTGTAATTTAAATATAGCAGAGGTCCCAGAACTGACCACTGCGGAAAGCCAGACGAAACCACAGTACTAGAAGAGACTCCCTTAACCGTCTTAACTAAATGTTTTCTTTCAGCCAAGTAGCTTTGGAAAAATCTTAGCGGAATATCAGATAGTCCAATATACGTCAGCTTGCTCAACATGATTTTGTGATTAACTGTATCAAAGGCTTTTGAGAAATCAATCATCACTAATATGGTATTAATATGTCTGTCTAAGCAGTAACCTAGTATGTTCAAGTTAATTCCATCACTCCCTGTAGCAGGTGACTTGATAGAGGTGACTATGTCCAAAATTTCTTCAGCGGTCATCATTCTAAATGTAAATGGAGTTACATCTTGCCTGTTAAAGCTGTTCTCATAAAACTCTACTACACTGTCAATCAAACGGGAATTGATATTAAGATTGGTAAGATTGGTAATTTAACAAGAAGTGGTTATTGACTTCGTTAGGGTCTAATAGATCATAGGGTATTTCAATGTGTTTCTGGGGATAAATATTCATTACTCTCAGTTGAGCCCAAGCTTTTCAGCTTTTTAGAGCCAGTGATGGAAACATCAAACGTAACAATCCTTTATCACATACAGATCCAAACAGACAGGCATATTCTCGCAAACAAGCCAGATATTATCATAAAGAACAAGATCAATAAAACCTGCATTATTGTAGACGTTGCTGTACCATCTGACTACAATGTCATTCGAAAACGTCAATAAATACAAAGACCTGGAGATTCAGATATGACGAATGTGGGATATGAAGGCAAATATAATACCGATCATTATAGGTGTAACTGGTATTATAACAAGAAGCATGTCACAAAAGATAGAATAAGTTCCTGAAAAGCTTACAAAAAAACGGTAATACTTAAAACAGCACACATTGTACGAAAAACAGTAACTTGAAAACAAAACTTACCTGCCCTAGGAGTATGGTTTACTTTCGGTAGGAAAAGTGATATCTTCCCAATGAAAGGGAAAGCGAAAGGGAGAAATAATAATAATAATTTATTGGTGTTTGTACACAAAAGTGCTTGCACACGTCGAAAAACGTCAGCAGTAGAACAATGAAATGTAATACAAAAAGTAGCACTTACACTTTAAAAAACAAAATCGAAAACAAAAACTAAGTAATAAAACAACAATTATGGAACAAAGTTAGTAAAATCGTTATTTAAAAAGTCGTCTATGGTGTAAAACGCTTTCGTCACTAAATCTCTTTTCGCAGTTGTTTTAAAAATTGTTGAGCTGAATGTTTGTCAAAACCTGGGCAGCGCGTTAAAGGATTTTGTGCTGAAATAATTACTGCCGTGTCTAGTTTTTAATTGTCTTGTGTATTCTGGTATTAATTCATTATTGAACCTTGTGTTATATTTGTGAATCCCTTTATTAGAAAAATTTCGAGAAATAAAAACTGTGTTATATTTGTGAATCCCTTTCGGAGTTCTGTAATCATCGTAATTATTTTTAACATGGATCAGACATTCTAGTATATACATACATGCATGGTACAGATAAAATCTTTAGATTAATAAATGCCATCTTGCAAAACTGTGTGGAATGTAAGCTTGTTATTATTTTCAAGCATCGTCTCTAAACAGGAAACACCTTCGATACATGAGATGAATGTCCCCAAATCAGTATGCAGTATTGTGAGTTGATAGGCTGTCATCAAAGTCGATTTTGCTACGTAGGTATTTAAACTATGGATCATATAAGCTCTTTGATAAAGTGGTGGTGTGTGATTCCCAAGTTAGGTTCGCATTAATAAACACCCCTAGGAATTTCACGGGTTCTACTAAATTACTTTTATGTGGATGTGTACTGAGTAGAAGAGACTAAGTTTTTGCTATATTGAGAGACAATCTGTTTTCCTTAAACCAGTTTTGTATGTTATCAAAATGCTGCTAAGAATCGAGTAATATCTGGTCAAAATTAAGAATGGAGGATATCGATGAAAAAACGAATCGATCCTAAGACACTTCCTTGGGGAACTAAGTGGTTAATATGTACAGTGTTAGATAAACAATTATGTCTGGTAAATAAGACTGGGTTAAGGATACTGTTACTACTAAAACCATAAAGCGACCGCTTTTGAATCAAAATGTGATGTTGGACGCTATCAAATGCTTTTGTAAGATCATGTTATCTGGCAGATATTTGTTGATGGAACTGATAAAATCGTTTATTGCTGCTTTCGTTGATCTGTTGGTACGATAACTAAACATAATAAATTGTTACCTTCGAACTATTCAGATATCTGATTCTTCAGAAGTACAACTTTGCCCCTACTTCAGCGACTTCGTATCCTAACAGTCTCCGAGATACCAATGGTGAGCGTTGAATTTGAAACACCCTGTATGTATTATTTGTGTAGACATGATGCGTACGTAATCGTTACCTTGAAGTCATTTTTTCCAACGCCGATTTTCCTTTTCTGTTGCAATTGATAACGATACCTTGTTCAGTACCAACCATGAACCTAGTAGGAATCGTGCTTTCATATTCTAGAACCGAGGCGCCCAGCGCATTAGCTAATTGCTGCTCCTCGTCTCGAGTATGGTCCAGTATCAATGTTTCTGTTGGTTCTGCTAATTTGCGCAAATCCCACCTGGAAAATATTTATAGTACTGTAAATCGTTTGGTTTTCAGAACAGGGTTGCCTGGAATGTTCGGTTACAAAGAACGCAGAACTCTGAACTCGGAACGCCTGACCGCCTTCTGGCTGCATCCAGCCTTTAATGATACAGTACTGAATCCTAGGACAAACCCTTTTCAATGATCTTTTGCCAAATTTCATAATTTATAAATCTATTCAGCACGAAACTACCTAATCCTGACAGTATACTTTCACACATATTATATCTTTCTTTTATTCTTAGAGACTCAGTGTTGAGTTGAGATCTTTCTAGGGTCTACCCATAGGCAACCAGTGATGTTGTACATACATGTAGCTTCGGTTGCGAACTTTTCTTTCTGAACGCCTTTGTCAGGTATTTGGGATTGATTTGTTTTACTTAGGCGAAACTTTGTTTCGCTACGTCTAGACAGAATATTAGACCGTTTGGTTAGGGAATTGAATTTTTTAATCGATCCTGTGGAATGTCGAATTTTGGAACGCCCTACTTTTGACATTGATTGACAGTTAACTGACTGACGGCCATTGGCCATTTTCCTGATGAAGCATTGGTCAAGAATGTGTATCGGCCCTTCATTTTGTTCCCAAATTTTGAGATATTGGGCCCAATCACCAGTTTATGGAGTAGTACCCTCTTTCTTACCTACCTTACCTTTATCAGTTTTGATTGTTGTTTGGTGCTACTCCCTCCATTTTTATGAGATTTTAATCTCTTCGGAGTGTGAAGACATTGAGAAAAACCTCCATCTATACCCTTCCAGCGTTGTGGCTATTTTCTAGCCGGTTGTAGCCCACGATACACATACACTGAATATGGGATATTGCGCATGTGGGCGGAGCATCGTGACGTCACCCGGAGAGTTATCGGCTCGTGGTTACCAGCGGCAGGATTGTCGTAACGTTACTGCATTTCACGTGTATCCTGGTTAATACTATAACGTGCGATTTGTTGGTGTTTTTTGGTGGTTTTGTGACTTGTTGTATTAGTTATACATACCTTATATACCCTGTGTGGTTGATAAATTGATAAAAATGCGGTGTTCTGTTGTGGGATGTAATTCCGACAATCAATCTAAACGGAATCTTCTCAAAGACATGAAGTTCCACAGTTTTCCTCAAGATCCAAACTTTAGCAATAAAATGGCTACATCTCACAAAAAGATAACACAAAGTAAATGTAAAAAGCGCTAGGGTTTGCTAGAAAATGCTCTAGAGGATCTGAAACGACGCTTCAGCGTCCAATACCTGTTAACAAGACGTCTTAATCAAGATGTGATAGAAAACTTTTTCGGAGTAATTAGGGCAAAAGATGGTCTTCATAACCATACAAGTCCTCTAGAGTTTAAGTATAGAATAAGGTCATATATGTTGGGCCGAAACGAAGGCACATACTCAGAGTACCTATTGCAGCGTAGAGTCAGAGGATACTCCAGACATTCCACTAACCACTAACCGCATCATTAACGAGAATAAACTGAATGCACCTGAAGTATCAGCTGACTATACCGATCAAGTTTTAGTGGAAGAAATAGATGAGCTCGAGTATGAGGGGATGGCAAATTTGGCCGGCTTTGTTTGCAATAAATTGCAGGATGAGAGGTTGAAAAGTTCCTCAAATGAAACTTATTCATGGATAGACCATCTTAGTGAGGGTGGATTATCAAAACCTTCCGCAACATTCATGAATCAAATTGAGAAGCTGAACAAGGTATTCACTACATTCAATGGGGACGGAATAGTGACAAAAAAGCAAAATTTTATAGGTGAACTTCTGTTGAAGAGCAGCAACATTGACTGCCCTGAAAAAGCTAAAAAACTGTTTTTCAGGTCAAGGATGTTCTTCCGGATCAAAGAACTGACTAAAAGTTTGAAAGACCAGAAAAATCGTAAAAGGAAATGGAAAAAAATTGTTGCTTATATTAAGCCATTTCCATTTATTGTTATACCACCACCTTACTGCAAAAAGAAGATAACTCCATTTTTATACTTTTCGAGCTGCGTACATTTTCAGACTTACATGTACTTAGGATGTTCTGTGGAATAAAGATAAATGTAGTACAGTATTATGACATGAACATGTTAATCCTGCTCCACAGAACATACTAAAATATAGGTAATGTAGAAAAATAGAGTTATTTTGTTTTTACAGTGAAGAGACGATACGCCTAACGCCTATTGTGGAGCTAGAAGCCGTTTAAGCTATAGCCTGTGAAATAGCAATTACAGGGTTGAAACCTTTAACTAAAATCCACCATTTTGTTTTTTATAAAATTTTAATGTCGCCAGTGTCACTCGCACCGCTAAGACGAATCCAACGACATCTCATATGTGAAAATCTATCAAGCCGTTCGATCTGTAGCCTATGAAGTAGGAATTACAAGGTTGAAATCTTTTATTAAAATCCACCATTTTGTTTTTTATAAAATTTCAATGTAGCTAGTGACACTCGCACTGCTAAGACGAATCCAACGACATCTCATATGTGAAAATCCGTCCAGACGTTTGGCCTGTAGGTGAAAATATGCACGTTATCAACCCAAATGATAATCACTCTCTGCGTGACGTCATGCGCGCCGGCGGACGAAAATCGAACAGCGGAGCATACGGCCCTGGTTGTAGCCCATTCTCTTGGGAACCACACCTTTTTCCGACGACGTACAAAAGCAACAGGTTAAAATTCGGCAAGCACGTGAAATTCAATGAGTTTCGGCGTCGTATTTCTGTGGCCAATGATGCATACTTACATTCTCCAGCTCGAGATTTCCAGATGGCGAGTACCAATTAAGAAAATTCAAAAATATTTTTAGTGCACTGCCTGCTATGAGAAGCAAAGAAGCTTTGTTAATCCGATCTTTGAACTGCCTAAGGTTATTAGAACTGTTAAAATCCTGTTCAGGTAGATTGTTCAACAATCTCAATACTTTGGGGAAAAGGAACGTTCGTATTCGCTAGTTATCGATGTACTATGTTCAAAACGGTTAGGATGGTAGGCTGAAGTCAGGCAAGCACATCGCACAGTCTGCAGTTCGAAGTTGGTAGTTATAGTTTTCTGTGCAAGTTTTCGTACAAAATTTGGTACAAAAATTTGTTATTTGCCATCTACCTTTAAGGCCGTCTATCATGATACGAAATTTTGTCCTAAATTTAGTACCAAATTTTGTGAGGAATTTTTTTACAGAATTTAATTGCCAATTTGTTCAAAAATTCCAATCCTGTCACGTAAACAAAAATTTGTACTAAATCTCGTACGAAATCATGTGCAGTTGGTAGAAAAAACCTATAACTGTCAACTTCTAGCTGCCATTTATCATGTAAAAGTCATTCTAACCACCTTTCCTGTGCGATTGTAACCTTATTCCTTCATTTTTAAACGAATAGAAAATTGTAGAAAATGAAGGATCACGTAATTCGCATACATTATACTCGTATGCGACTGCGGCAGCAGCGATCTGCGTTGTAGCTGTCCACTACAATGTGTGTGCTCCATATGTTGCATAAAGGACTTCCAGTGCAAGCTCCACTGGCTTAGAAGCCTAATTCGTTCTTATGTCATTCTGATTTTTTCCAAAGCAGCTTATTTGTCGTTTCTTTTTCTTTTATAGGCCTTGATTTTAAAAGCATATAAGCTATCATATTTCTCATACTCGTTTAGTAATAGTCACACTGCTCTTTTCATTATGACATCTTTTAAGTTTTCAATCTATAAGTAGAACATCATAAGCAGAGGAGTTTCGCGAAACTGATGAACACAAATGATAACATCAACTAATGAAAGTGTTTAAGGTTATATCAGCCATTGTACTGCTTCAAATTCGCAGTAGTCGTTTGTGCACTTTTAGTATGATATTATTTAGAACAGTTTCTACAAAATTTAGCACTAAAACTGTTCATACAGAATTATGTACTGAATGTTGTCTGACACTATCCTTAGTTTTGTACGAAATTTATCACAAAAGTTATACGAAATTTAGCACAAAATTTTGTACGAAATTTAGCACAAAGTTTCATATCGTGACAAAAGGCCTTTAAGCCTTTGAGTCTATTATAATTGTTCCATCCTAGCAGGTAAGTGGTAGAAGGCTACTCTGCGAGAAGAGCCGTTCAATCTGCTTGGCCGGAATTAGTATATCTTTGAAAATGTATAAAATTGGCGATTTCATGATTTCTATATAATATTTTTAATACTGAGGATATACAGTTCTACTATGTTTGCGCAGAGCACCAATTTCACCACAAAAAACCCGGCAGGTTTCTTATGGAAATTGGCTTTAGGCTAGATTAGTTGCTAGATTATGGATCATATAATAGTGGGCTTATAAACGTAATTAACCAAAATTAACTCAATCTAAGCTAATGCCATATGAGGAAAGCTAACTTATTTCGGTTAGGTCAGACTATAAACCTGACATAAGTCGTGTTGTGCGATAAATAACTAACGAAATATCTATACGTATTCTATGATTTGATAACACATGACATGGAATTCATGAAAGTAAACGTGGAACTAGTGAAATTAATACAGACCTATCAGTCTTGTTGCATATGCAGTACTTATATCGCAGACAAATTCTGGAGTCCACCATCTTGGAAACGTTGCTATGCAGCGCGACCTTTTTTGTATTTTGCCTTGTTTTGCATTATTTAACTAAGGCCGCGAGAGAAAAGAACAAGACTTAAGGTCATTAGGTTTGTTTTTTCAATCGCCCCTTTATCCATTGCATTTGCGTAAACATTGTAACTGTGTACGCCGAAAAACTTCTACTTACCATTTAACTTGTCCATCTGTAGACGAGCTAAAGAATTCATTTCCTGTTTTAGAGTGAATCCACAACACATCATGCACAGGATCTCTGAAGCTGGTTTCAGTGACGCTTAATTCGACTGGCTCATGACCTTTTCTGGTGTCCCACACTGCTACCAGTCCGTTAATATGACCACTCGCTAGTAAGTGAGGATCTTTCTGGTTGTATTCTACGCACACGCAAGAGTGCTGAGGCTTCAGCGTTAACAGTGGACGATTTGGATTTTCTATAAATCAGTTGGACAGAGTTTGATTAATAGGTTCTTAATCCGGAATCTGATAGACTTTATCAAAACGAACAAAACAGTTCATAAAAACATCTATGTCTTACGTCTACGTTACTGACTTTAATTTTTTTATATTTATTTACTTCTTATAACTAACTTGAATGCCCAATGTGAAGCTCCACGGGATCTAATACGCATACATGCATATTACACTAAAGACGTTCAGGGTGACCCAATGAAAAGGTCGCACCCTTCGTCTTTTCATCTATAGCCGTACAATACAGCTTCATCAAGAGAACAGCTTGGTTGCAAGCTTCTGGAATTTTATACATACAAATACAATATTATAATATAATATATCCATGTGCATTAATTTTCCTGACCCATCAATATCTTGAAGATATCACAGGTTGTGGAATTTGTTCAATGTAGCCATGTATTTTTGAGTGATCGACATTGTCTACAAGAAAGTTATAAATTATGGTTGTGCCGTCATGTGCCTTGAACGTCAAAACAACCTCAAGCCAGAACTGTCAGTATGTCGGAAATCAAAAGGAGGACATACATGTGCGTTAACGAAGAAGACGTAATATTATCGAAATCAAGAAGGCCATAAACGAGCCCTACAATTGTATTGACGACTGACGATACGGGCCTAAGCCAAGAGGCGTCGTAGCGTAACGGTACGGATTGTCAATTGCTCTCACCCGGTTTCGAGTTCTGCCAAAGAGCCATTCATTTCGGCTGGTCGGAGTCCAGATCACCGACGACCTGATCTGGCACGAACACATCTCGTCAATAGCTGCAGCCGCTGGGAAAAAGCTAGGCTATTTGTTTAGGGCTAAGAAGTACTTTTCTCCGCATGAGCTTCTCACTCTATACAATGCCCAGATAAAGCCTAGCCTCGAGTATTGCTCACACGTTTGGGGTGCTGCCGCCCGACTACATTATCCATGCTCGATGCTGTCCAGAGGAGGGCGGTCCGACTGTTCGATGACCCTTCTATAACAGACAGTCTCGGGACTCTTTCACACCGGCGGGCTGTCGGCGATCTAGCTCTTTTCTACCGTTACACCAACGGGCCTTGCTCCTCAGAGCTCTCTTCCATGATGCCGCCGCGCGATGTGCCTGCCAGACAGACCCGCCTGACTTTGGCGTCACATCCTAACCGTATCGAACTTCGTACGACAGCTCCTTTGTCCCGAGGGTGTCGAGATTGTGGAACAATCTACAAGAGGAAGCTTTTCGCAAGTTCTATTAACCTTAGGCAGTTCAAAAATCGTATTAATAAAATTTCTTTGGGATCATCATAGCAGCCGTGGTGTTCCGGCGTTTAGGCTTCTGCCTGCGCGGCTGCTTCGATATAAAAGAAAGAATGAAACTATATGAAAGATTAATTGATTGTATTTATTAACCAGACCAACCATAATGCTGCTTATTTTTTCGTATTGTTATCTTTGTGTTTCACCACTAACTTGAGGTGATTAACTTGTAGTGCATTAAACAAGCTTCCAATAGCGTGAATAGACACATTTTACCGATAAGTCTCTGTCTCAGATAATATATAAAGTCAATAATATAAGATATAAAGTGAACACATAATGTGAAAAAGCATTTATTTCTCCGCATTAAAAAAAATAATAGAGAATAAAGCAGCTTTGTGGATTCGAACCTAAGCCCTGCGCTTCTGCAATCGACAATCTCTCCCATTACCTACGACGCCTCTTACTTTACTGGATCCTTAAACCACCATACTTGAGACTGTCAAATGTTAAGCGAACTCTAGAGGCATATCAAATCTGTTATACACAATTACAGTACTCTTGAAAACCATACAAAATGCAATGCTGATGTATATAATAACGTATGTTTTTCGAATAGCGCCTTCTGTTCAGTTACTCACATATACAAAATGTTCGAATTTGTTAAGAAAAAAAAACGCAACCCTTCGTTTTTCGCATAAAAAATGCAATTATGTTTTTGGATAAACCATTAGAAATTTTCAAAAACTACTTGACCAATCGACTCCAGTTTTGTTGTGGTTATTGAGAAGTATTGAAGAATTGTAAGTAGCTGCGTGAAATTATCGTCGCATTAGCAACTAGTGCCAAAACCTGCGTTTTTCGGCCATAACTTTTTTACTATTAGTCGGATCTTTTTACGTGTGGTCTCCTTTTATAGGTCTCATGAATACCGAAAAATGGTATCTAGTTGAAGAGTTCCTGCCAACACTTTCAACTGAATCCCAAAAAACACTTTTCCTCATTCTTTGTTGCCGAATAAAAGGTTTTCCCACAAAAATTGGTGTACCCATTATATGCGACCATCTTTTATCTTGAACAACTTGCATCAATAAACCCCGACGTGCCTTTTCCCAGTAAATAATACACTTGCAAATTGTAAGGCTGCCGCTCTCATTGGCACTTAATTTCACTTCCTGGTATTATAGAACAAAACTGCTAGAGGGAAGTTTTGAACCGGTAATTTGATGCTTTACGTCCCTTATTAAAAATATTCCCTTTCTACAACTGCGTAATTCCTTCGACATGTTGCATGAAGGAAAACAGTGCGTTTGCTAATAGAACAAACGAGCACTGCAATACGTTACCTAGCGCGCCCCATTCAACAAATTTTGATATATCCCAACGCGACTCGGCACGAGTTCCCTAGTTCTAGGTACATAAAACTTCATTCACAATTATTTTGACATTGTTCAAGCAAAATTAGAGGCCTTTGACAAAAAGAAACGATTTTTATTTTTTGTGAAATCCGCGCGTCGTATTGAAAAAATCAAGAGACCATACTTGCTTAGAAATGACTGGGAATGTTACAGATAATTTTTTTAAGAGAAATAAGGCGCGTCCTATCAATGTCTACAAAAATATTCAGGTGAAACTCCGTATGAACGCCATTGGTAGAAACTGAGAAAATGTAATGCATTAAAAAATCCCTCTTAATCCATATGCTAAATTTCATCAAAATACCTAAAATGGTATTACAGGTGTAATGATGAATGATTTTAGAGAACTTTACCACCATGTATCGCAGGTTAACATATATTACTATGAATTTTTAATCTTGAAATGTATCTAAAAATCGCCCCCTTAAATATTGACATTCAATTACGAAACACGTAATTTGGCTACCGGGCACTTGACTAGATTATTTGTCTAACCT
This sequence comes from Acanthoscelides obtectus, assembly GCA_963669975.1. Lineage (NCBI taxonomy): Eukaryota > Metazoa > Arthropoda > Insecta > Coleoptera > Chrysomelidae > Acanthoscelides > Acanthoscelides obtectus. The sequence goes on along the minus strand of CAVLJG010000004.1, from coordinate 72,246,193 downwards.
TGATGGTAACGATGATGGCTACACGCCCGATTTGCTTACCTACTTCCCAGATGTAAGAAAACGGCGATTCTTTGGGTATTTGCGCCTGATACACCATGTTGCAGTGTGAAATGGCCAGCTTAGTTTGATTGTCTGGTGACCAAGAGATGTGTGTAATAGGCCTGGTGGGGACACTTTGATCTTGGTAGACGTTCACCGTTCTCGCTGAACTTTTTTCCACCATCGGCGTTTCTTCCACATCAGAGAAATATTGCTGATATATGTTGATGGCGTTGTTCTGCAATATGCAGTTTTCCATGTTCTTTAAAGGAAACGTAAATATATCTCGGCTGCAACGTTGACTTTAACGTTTGATGTTATTAATGGGTGATTACAGTATTGTTGCGGTTGGTGAATAAAACACACACCATCACACCATCATTGTTTGTATGTCTCTACAGGGTGTAAACGTTACGGTAGTCATTATTGAAATGGGTAATAGAAGGGGCCAAAACAACTCAAAAAGTTCATATGACCCATGGTCCAAAAGTCAATAGATTTTTGTCTAAATGGCTTTATAGTTTACAACTTTAAGTGCTTTATATCGAACACAATCACCACAATCTTACTAATTTTTATAATCTAATCTAAAATGTTTTTAAATTGGATAATTAACAAATAAATGGCATTAAGTTTTTCTAAGTTAAGCCAAAATTTGTAGTCAATCCGGATTTTTTTAAAAACATTCTAGCAACGGACGAATGTACTTTTACGCGAGAGGATGTTAAATTTCCATAATACTCACACGTGGGCCCAAGAAAATCCTCATACCATTCGTGAAGGTCGTAATGAAGCTTGTGTGGAAAGTGGAGGTCGACATTTTGAACACCTTCTTTAAATACAAAAAAAGTGCAGTGTGGGTTTTAAAAAGAAAAACAATGTATATATCAAAATTGTGTTCCCTATTTATAAGTGGATTTTTTAATACGTTCAATAAACTTTCACACACCAGGTGAAGCGCTGAGACAGTTAGTGGTAAGTCCGTTTTTTTAATTGTTTGCATTTTACGAGTACGTTATCAAATAATAAAATAATACCTAAGAGTCAAAAATAACAAACTCCATATTTATTTACACTGCGTTCTGTTGTAATTTGCGTCTGGCATTGCGGCGTTGTCAGATTTTATTTTACTTTAAAGTCGCTTTTCTCTAAAAAAATGCCGTTTTGACCCCCATATTATATGAAACTTTGTGCTTCTTTTAACCCCCTCTATCACCGATTTAAATAATGACTATCGTAACGTTTACACCCTGTATATTAGGGTGTCCCAAAACTATGAAAGTTCCCTTTTCAAAAGCATATTTTTTTTCATTTATCTCTAACAACTTCAAGAAATCAATATTATTGCGATCGGGTTACCATAACCCGTGTCAAGCTAATAGGGAAACCATGTGTATATATATATATAATACAAATAAAACACTGCTTTATTTGTTTTATATGTCTTAGATATTCATCATTGGAAGAGCATTATTCACTAAATTTTCTTTTAAAATTTTCTTTTTACAGTCAGGATATACAGGGTGAACAAATAGTGTGTCAAAGTTAAATATCTTCGTTACTATTAGAGTCGCAGAAAAAAGTTTAATATAAAAGTTTTATGCAGAGCTAAGGGCTTCTTGGTCATTCCGCCAATGTATGGTTTTGGGGGTTTGTACTGGGTATTTCGGAAGGTACGGCCACTTTTTCGTTAAAATCATTGTACATATGACTGCCCGTATCTTAAACAACACTTTAGATAAAACCTGTTTTATGATTCTGAGTGAAAAAAAATGTGATAGACATTCATATCCAACGTTTTTTCTGGACATATTTCATTCGAGACATTCAGGGTGAGTCAAAACAGAAATATGTAATTTTCTCGAAACATTTGAATCAAACACCCTGTATGTTATAACTCTATTCAACGCGTCTCGTAGTGCTCTTCCAGTTATATTCAGCATTGCCTATACCCTAATCTGGTATTTTCTGAGATATTCCATGTTTTAGAAGTGAAAACCATAATTTCCGAATTATCAGGAAAATATCCATCAGTCATGTTATTAATAAAACAAAAAATTTCTATTAATTAAAATATGTTGCTGAGTGGCTAAAAAAATGTAATTAAGCACTTACAATGGCTACTATAATAAATAACACTATACTTATCTCTTCTAAAGAACCTTAATAATTAAAAATAACAACTCTGTAACAATTATGATAACTAACTAAATCTATTTATCTACTTAATTAATTCTAGAAAGTGCCCACCACCAGCGTCAATACAGACCTGCGACCGACGTTTAAATGATTCGGCAACATTTCTTAACATTTGGTGGTTAAAACTTCCCGTATCCTGTCTTGCGTATTAGCTCTTGTCGTAGGTGGAGTCTTATAGGCCTCTCTAAATAATTATTTATTGTTTGTGCTTGTTGTGCAGGAACTCCACGATGAAGAATCCACATTCTCTCTCCGTTCCCGCATATGTCTTAATAGATATGGTGAAATGTTTTCCAAAAAGTCCAGATAAACTTGTCCGTTTTATGTAGCATTGAACAAATGTGGCCCTATAACAAAACTGCCAATTATGCCACCCTAGACGCTTAATGACTATCTTTTCTGTTTGTGCGTTAACATTGCATACGGCTGAAGGCTGGCATAATAGTGGAAAATGTGCCTGTTACCACATCCATTTTTATGGAAAGTTGATTCGTCGGCGAGCAGAACATTTTCAAAAAAATCTTCCTGATCACGGATTTTTCCTTGTGCCCAGTCACAAAATGTCAGCTTAAGTCTGTAATCGTTTTCGCTTAGCTCTTGGTGCAATTGTATATGATAGTGGTGCATTTTGTTATTTTGAAGTACACTGTGCACGGATGATTTGTTAACGTCTAAATCTGTTGAATTACGCCGAACACTTATATGGAGATCTTCAGTTACTCGGAGCAAACACATTCTCTTCCTGTCAAACTGGTTTCACATTTTCTTCCTTCTCACTGTACGCTTGAAGCGCTCCATAAGATTATCGAGACTTTTCCTACACTGTTGTATTCTGTCTGGGGGACGTTGATCAAACAATCTGATTTCCTATAAAGAATTTTTGTCATTTGCTCCTAGCTCATAAATCATATCAACCATTTCTTGTGTTGAAAAATTCATTTTATTCCTAAGCGAAACTAATACAAGCAAGACTTTTTACTACTGAAGTTTACAATAACAAAGTTTTTAAAAAAGCATGGCCAACCTACACATATTATTTCAATAATTCTAACATTTTTATGGTTTTTACTTATAAAACATGGAATATCTCAAAAATACTAGGTTTAGGTATACGGAATGCTTAATAAAGCTGAAAAGGCATCAAGAGACCCGTTGAATATAGATAAAAGATACAGGATGTTGCAATAAATTTTTCGAGAAAATTACATCTTTCCGATATGACGCACCCTGTATACCTCGGTTGAAATATGATTTTATCTAAAGTGTGTTTAAGATACGTCAAATGTACAATGATTTTAACGAAGAAGGGCCATATGATCCAAAATACCCAGTACAAACTCCCGAACCATACATTGGCAGAATGGCCAAGAAAAAGCTCTTCTAAAAATCAACAGAAATACCCAGTTAAGAAAATACAAGTTTATATTGCTACTAATTTATGTGACATCCTGTACAGATAAAACTAATTTTCTGCAACGAATATATTGAACTTTGACAGACTATTTTAAACTTTATGCCAGTCACTACACAAATGACAAAAATTGAGAAATCGAATGCATGCTGTTTTTAACGCGCTAATACTCAACATGACAGATGTGAATGTGAAATTGTTGTAAACTGTCACAAACTACTTAGTTGATAAATCTTGTGCCAATTACCAGCAAGTATCTATAGGATTTCAAATATTATTACCAATAACATAACATTTGTCCGACTACTAGTAGTGTTCGGTTACTGGCATATCGCCCTACAAGATTTCGTTAGCTCAAGATTTTTGATACTCAGTAAACCATGGTAGATATTTAAAAAAATATTATTTTTCGCTAATCCTGTTTTTAAGGCTATCAAAAATTATTATTATATATTAAATATTAAAATATAATAGGTTTATCTATAGATATTTTAGCCATTAAAATGAACGAAATTGCCCTTGCTGATACAAACAGGCCTGGAAGAGTTCTCAGAACTGAGTTCGGGCATCGGCCAACTTCAAATCCTAGTAAACCGTCTGTCGTCTGGCATGCAATGTTGTAATTGTTTTTAACAGTTTTCGCGGGCCTCTTACACGGGCTTTTCGGGAGCGTTATTTTCAGTGTTTTCAAAGTGAAGATCGGCCGCACCCGGAAAAATGTGTTCGTGGCATGTAGATTAAATGTTTGCCAGTTTTTGAAGTGGTTTTCACCTTTGGTTATGTGAAGAACTGAGGAAAACTTCAGAAATATCGCGGATTTCTTACACGGGCTTTTCGACTGCGCCAATTTCTGTGTTTTCACAGAGCTGTCGTACCCAGGAAAATGGCATGTCAAAAGTGTTTGTGAGTGCTTGTGGTGGTTTGGATTGCGAGAACAATGAAGGGAAACTTCGCAGATACCGCGGTACAGAAATGAAGAAAATGGTAAGCGCTAATTCATTTTATTTTTACTTATTCTTACAGGGTGTGCACCTTTTTTTGAAATTTGCTTATAGAATGCAGTTTGCACAGTTATCAATTTATCTCAAAATAGTAAAATGATATACATCAGAAAATCGTTATAAGGGGTATCTACACTGAGGTGGGCGCTTATCAGCAAAATATAGGGGTGGAAATGACCCCTTGATACTTATCAGGCCTCAAGTATCTTGGACTTTCACTGCTGGGTGTTTCAAATTCGACCTTCACCATTAGTAGCTTAGACAGTTTCGAAATTCAAAGTACTTCCGGAGAGAGACGGAAAAAACAGAAACTTCACAAAATATGTACCTAACTCTATTTGTAGGTAGTGGGATTTTAAAATAAATTGAACATTAATGTTGTCGCATTTTCTCCTCTTCAAGATAGTATAATCAGAATTTCTATATGACGTTTTGTCTCTTGTCCTACAGCTTCAACTTTATTTTTCTTATGGACGCCATATTGGATTTTTGCACAGATCATTGCAACTTTATTTCACTCCCCGGATATTATAGAGCAAAAATGCTAGTACTTGTCCATTAGAGAAAAGTTTTGAACCAGCAACTTGATGCTTTACGTCCCCTATTAAGAATATTTCCTATTTAGAAATGCATAATTCCCTCGACACGTTGACTGAACAAAAACAGTGCGTTTACTAATAGAACAAATGACCACTGCAAAGCGCGCCTAATATGCCAGTTTTGACATGTTCCAATGCAACTCGGCACGGATTGCCCTGGTTTTAGGTAGATAAAACTTTATTTACAATTGTCTTGACATTGTTCAAGCAAAATTAGAGGGTATGCGTTTGAAAAGAAAACTATCATTTTTTTGGGACACCCTAATATTCGCACCTTGAACAACTGCATCATAGTATGATTGAATCCCTCATCCTTTTCTATCTTTCTCCTATATCTCTTTGGTTGTTCCTCGTCAGCTAAGTTCACATCCTTTGGCCAACCTCCTTCTACATGATTCATAGCAGCGTTTACATATTCTGCTCGCATCGTGTTTAGGTAATGCTCTGCTTGTATTGGTGCACATTGTTGATGTCTGTCTATAGGATCTCTAACAACGATAGGAGAAAATGAGACCAGGGGCTTGAGTCTAAATGAGTTTCGACCATTGAAATTGATTTCGATGGCGCCTTGTGACATCTGATTATATTGATCTTCTATATTCAAATTATCATGGCGGTGTCAAAATGATCATAACTAATCAAGTATATCGTCACAAGGCGCCATCGAAATCAATTTCAACGGGCGAAACTCATTTAGAATCAAGCCCCAGGTCAATTCAATAGCGTGAAATAGTCCAATGGACTAAAGTCGTTACCTCGATTACTATCAATCTATTACAAGGTGTTTTAGCATAAAGTACATTCTACCTTCAATAACTAAACTTTAATAGGTGTTCCCGTTTGCCGGGTGCGTGATGATGAGGCCACCTAGCGCATGTCTGGTAGAAATATTTGTGCTTGAAATTACAATATAGAAATACAGTGGAACCGCCATAATCCGTCAAGGCCATGTCGGATTATCTAATTGGTCGAAGTACTAACCTATGACCCTCTATAGTCTGGAATCCTTTTAATAAGAGTACCTTGTAATCTGACAAAGTACAGGGTGGCCAACTAAGAGTGCGAGGTACTGGGAACCGATCCATCGTGGAGGCTTGCAGCTAAGACAGTTTTACTAAAACGGTCAAGAGAAAAACCAGGAAAATATTTTCAAGTTTCTAAAATGGCCGCTAGGGGGCGTAACTGCAATCTTGAATCTGGAAAAGTGACGTTTCTGTGAATTACGCTATATTAACCTAATAAAAAATACATGATCTTTGAAGTCGAGGGTAATGTGAACTTTTTTGTTTGACAATTTTTGCTGTAACCCTGAAAATAAAGTGGTGGGGGATATTCCGTAAAAAACACCCTGTATCTTCGAAACGGCTGAGCCGATTTTTACAAACGTAGGCTAGTTGAAAAGAGCTACAAGTGTTATGGTATTTGAAGTTTTGTTAGTTTCAGATGTGGCCGCTAGACGGCTTAAAATGCATTGGTATGCTCTCTGTTATCACAAATTGGCTAACTGATGTCTAAACAAGCTCGCGAAAACTGCATCTCGATATATTGTCAATAACCTAAAATATAGGCCAAAGAAAATTTTATACGGAAACCCCTTAAATTTTTAATCTTTTCAACAAGTTTCTCTGGAATTTCTTTTTATTATTAAGTTGTGGCCCTAAAAAGAACCGATTTTAATTCCCCCGTAAATGTTCGAAATGCTGATCATCACGCTCTATGCATTCCTGAAGCCTCTCTTGGGTAGACAATTGCAACGTCAATTTCGGCTCTCGGTATGTTACGTATTACATAACGCATCCGAATTTTCATATTTTCTCTGGTTGTAGGTTGAATCTGAAACATGAAGTCCCCTTAAACAAACATCAAGCCATGTTAAGTCTGGTGATTGCGAAGGCCATGGAAACAGACTTCCTCTTCCAACCCATGCCGGGTTTACAGTGGCACATCTTCCAACAATTGATTGTCCAAAAAGTCAAGAAAGACATTGCCATTTAGGGATTGCTGGAAAAAAATGGCCCAATAATTCTGCCTCCCAGTATACCACACCACACATTTAAACTCTAACGGCTTTGGTGCTGAACTTCACGCAACCAATGCAGGTTTTCTGCAGAGAAATAATGTATATTGACGTACTCGTATATTAAAAGTCGCTTCATAGGACGGTCAAAAAATTTGAAATAAAAATTCTCTATTTCCGCGTATCATGCCTAGCAACCAATGGCAATAGTCCATCCTCCGATCAAAGTCTTAAGTCTTCCAAGGCCTGATGCAAAACGACATGATATGGGTGCATTCGAAAAGTAAAAAAAGTTAAATTTCAATAAATCCCTGTACTTTAATGGCCTTTAGAACTTACCTATGGTCCTTCTAAATATTTTGATTTATTCATGATATGCCCAAGTGTTCTTTCAGTTCTTTGCCGTTGAAACATAGGCCGAAAACTACCAGTGGCTCGTAAGCCCGCCACTAATCGGGGAAAGACTCTAATATCGCAAAGACGCCGATTTGGATATCGAGTCGCGTAAACTCATTTTGCATTCTGTATTTATTTTTTGTATTCCAAGGCCTGCTTTTATTAATTGTCTTTTTAGTATATATCCACAGTGAATATGTATTTAAGCAAAAAATATGCCTGTTGTTATTAACATTACTTAACTCACCTTTTAGAGATATTTTGTAATATTTTCAGAAAGGGTGATTTTATTCTGATGAATAAAGAAGAATTAGTTTAAAAAAATAAAAGTGATTTTCGTATAAAATTTTCTAAGACCTAAATTTTAGGTCAGGACCAAGATATCGAGATGCGGTTTTGGCGAGCTTGTTTAGATATAATTTAGCTGCTTTTTTATAAAAAATCATCCAATGCATTTAATTTTCTTGAGAAAGTTAATCATTTCTGTCGGAATGTCGAAAAAAGCCCTCTAGCGGCCACATCTGAAAAAAAGTTAACATATTTACAAGTTTAATATAGCGGAATTCACAGAAACATCAGTTTTTTAGATTCAAGGTTGCAGTTACGCCCCCAGCAGCCATTACAGAAATTTGAAAGTGTTTTCCAGGTTTTTCTCTTTGCCATTTTAGCAAGAACTTTTTTTACCGCAAGGCTCTACGATGGATAGGTTCTTAGATAGAGTACCGTAGAGCGGTGTTACTTTGCAACGATTTTTGCACTTTTCTTTTTCTAACTTTTTTATTTTTTACAATATTTTCTTGGAAAAAACTATGTATAATTTCCGTTATTTGGCTACAGATTCCTACATTCAAATTTGTTTTTTATGCCCGGATATATTTTTTATTTTTGTTTAAAGAAACGGTAAAGTTACCCGGACATCGGTGATACTTTGCCACTGCTCTTTAAACTGACCGTGATGTCAACTTAAGACTCTCTATAGTTTACTTTGGCCCAATTTAAGTTTTTAAAATTTTTTTTACAGAAAACATCAAATAAATGTTAAGAAACAATGTTTATTCTTTGAGAAACATACAAAAAAGTCCATAAACTTCAGTCTTTCAGTTTACAATACAAAAGTCGAACATTAACTTATTAACTTAACCAAACTTACTAATAGAGACATTTTTCTTTTGAAAAATATTTGGATAGGTAGGTGAGTACCTATCAAAAAACCTATATTATGGTAACTAATCTAAACAATGCATACTAAGTATCCAAAGGAACTCTCTAATATGAAGAGGAATAAAAAACACAAGCAACTCTTTACCTAGTTATTGAAAATAAAACTTTTAGTAAAATTAATATTTTACAAAACTAACATCAAAATAATGAATGCTCCTGTTAATATGATATGGCCATACCCTCTCGATCACTTCTGATTTAGAAATTAAGGCTATGTCCTCAACAACAGAAAACACGAAGCCAATTTTTTGCTTCCTCATAAAATTTATGGTGTAATCATCTGCCACAAGCTCTTTGACTTGGCCAATATTATGGTTCGTAACTTTTTTGGATTTGAATTCGACAATAACAAAAGTGTCAACTTTTATTTTAGCATTTTTGATAAATCTCGTCAAAGGAAGATCATCCTCGTAACTCCAGTAGTCATCAGACAGTAACAATTTCTGACTGCTTCTTTTCAAGGGCATCAATATGTTTTTCCAAAAATATCCGATCATCTTCATCGAGATTTTCAGTGATTGATTTTATCACAGTACCTAAAAGATTTACTTGACCACGCTTTCTTCGAGAACGAATTAATTTATAAAAATTATCCAGAGTTTCCTGGTATAAAATGCTATACTGAGTGATTATATTCTGATAAGAGGAAGTAGAAATTTTACTCAAGATTTGCAAGACGTGGCTAAATCTATAAGTGATGAATATAACTCAATATACCATTTAAACATACAAGGAGTCCTAAATAATATAGATGAAGTTCAACAGTTTTTAAGATGGAGAAAACCACTTGTATTATGTCTTACCGAAACACATGCTACAGAAGACATCACTGATGGTGAATTACAAATTACTAATTATAAAACCTACAGATGCAACTCCAACTCCAGACATACTGGAGGTGTAGTGATTTATGTTTACCACAAAATACAGATCACATTATTCGATTGTACCACTTTAGACTATGCATACTGGTATGCACATATACAGTTCAAATTATTTGGGAAACGTTATGATCTTTGTACTTTTTACCGTTCACCAAACAGTGATGCAGATACATTTTTAACGTTTTTTGAAGAAAAATGCGAAGAATTGTGGAATTTTAGAAACAATATAATACTTTTAGGTGATTTTAATTTAAATTATTATGGTAAAAGCATGAAAACAAGAAAATTGAAAGAAACCATAAACAACTATGGGTTCAAGCAAAAAATTGAAGAGAGTACCAGAATAACATCATTATCAGAGACTTTGTTAGATCTTGTTATTGTAAATTTCGAATGTGCAGGGATTAAAGCTGTACATACACCTAAAGTTAGCGATCACAGTTGGACAATGCTGCCCTTGGTAGGGCATTTTTCTGATACAAAAATTAAGAAAATCGTAAATACTATTAAGTACGAAAAACTTGAACGAGAACTTGCTGGCTGCTATTGGAATTTTGGTGAGAATATGGAAAAAAATATATGACAACATAATAGGAAATATAAAAACTTGTTTAGATCTTGCAACTGATAAAAAACTGATTTGCTCGACAAAAAATACACCCTGGTATAACAAGAATATTAAGGTAGCTCAAAATTTGAGAGACAAACAATATAATAAATGTATATTCACAAAATCAAATGATGATTGGGAGGTATATAAAACTCTTAGGAATAAATGTGTATATGTAATTAGAGAAGAAAAAAGAAAATTCTACGATAAACAAATCGATAATAACAAGTGCGACAGTGTAAAGATGTGGAAGACTTTAAAAAGACTGATCAATTCGAAGCCGCATGATTGTGTAAATCAAGTTCAATTCGAAAACGGTACCGAAACAAATTCTTTGGTGATTGCAAACAAACTAAATGAATATTTTGTGGAAAGATGCAGCGATATGAGACCAGTAAATGTGTTACCAGACATTGAAAAATTATTAGAGTCCATAGTACATGACCAATTAATGCAGTTTATAGAAGAAAACAAAATTTTAGTGGAGGCGCAAGCAGGCTTTCGAAAAAAATATTCCACAGAAACAGCTTTCCAGTTGGTAACTGAGAATTGGAGAAGAGCCATAGACTCAGAAGAAGTTGTCATAGCAGTATTTTTGGATTTGAAGAGGGCATTTGAAACGATTGATAGAGATATTTTGTTAGGTAAATTGAAGGCATATGGTATAACAGGAAGTGTTTTAGATTGGTTTAGAAATTATTTGTCTAAAAGGATGCAAGTTACAAAAGTTAATGACACTATTTTATCAAAAATTGAAAATACGTTGGGTGTTCCACAGGGCAGTATCCTGGGACCACTTCTTTTTATTTTATACATAAATGATTTACCTGCCATAGTCAAAAAATGCAAAATTCAAATTTTCGCCGATGACACTATGATTTATATAAGTACTAAAAATATTCAGTCTGGTATCTCTTATATAAATGAAGACTTGAAGCTTGTCTCAAAATGGTTAGCATCTAACAGACTAAAATTAAATGCAAGTAAAACGAAAGCCTTGTTAATCGGAAAAAAACAATGTACAAATGTTCAACTGAATATTGATGGTGAAGATATTGAATTCGTAGAAAATTTTAAATACCTGGGAGTTTTTGTTGACTCTCGATTAATTTTTGATATTCATTATGAAAAAGTTATAAATAAGATTAGTAGTAAAGTGGGATATTTATCGAGAGTTTCTGGATGTCTGAGTTCATATAGCAGAAAAATTATCTATAATACCATCATTCTTCCAAATTTTCTTGTACTGTTCGACTATTCTATATTTAGCAAATAATTCCATTTTTGAAAGACTGCAAATTTTACAAAATAAGTGCATGAGAATAATACTAAATAAAGATAAATATACTCCAATTAGGCAAATGCTTAGCAAATTAAAATGGCTCAATGTAAAAAATTTTATCAAATATCTTGTAATGATATTCATTTATAAAGTAAAAAATAATATATTTCCATCAAGTCTAACTAATTTAACATCATCAAATGTCGACCATCATTTACATAATACCAGAAATAAAGATGACTTCCATTTAATGACCAAAAAGTATAACATATGCTACAAATCTGTATTCCATCAAGGGTTGATTGAATATAATAAATTATACTCGGAGATAAAAGACCAGAAAACTTTGACAAAATTTAAAGTAAAATTGAGAAATCACTTGTTAAATCTACAATTATAGGTTGCCCAGCATTTACATCATACACCATATGGCTTGAATTTACTAGTTCTAAGTTGTTTACAATTGTTCTGTTTATGTAGCCAAATGTGCCAAATAAATCTTTCTACTACTACTACTACTACTACTCAACATAGGAGGGTGTATCATGGCAGATTTTAGAGAAGTATCAATAGAAGTTAAATTAATGGTTAAAATATGACGATGATAGTGATCAAACATCTGAGCTTGACCAATTAACTCCTGAGAGTATCCATTATTTGGGATCGAGTGCACTTGAAGGGCCAGGTTGTGGCTCAGCAGGTGGATTGTCCTGTAACAATGAAGCCTTGCCTAAGCATTTTATATTTCTGGGATGGGTGTTTGTAGGTCTGTTTTTGGAAGTTACAGCCTCAATTTGAGTTTGTTTTGCCGAAGTGACTTTAGCTGCTATATAGGGTGCTGTGAGCTTTCGAGGATTTTTGTGAATATAAATGGGGTCTCCAGGCTTAGGAGCCGGGGTAGATCCCTGAAGTTTTTCGTTACGTTTATTTAAAATTTCAGTTTCCTTATGATAAAGTTTACGATACAGAGAGTCAATAAAAGGTCGGCGTTCATCTTTATGCCGTTGGTTATATTTTTCATATACAGGCATATCATTATCAACTTGAATTTCTTGAGCATGGGGACCATAGAGAATTGAAAATGGAGAAGAACCAGTTACAGAATGTATTGATTGATTATAGTACAAGAACGCAATGAGTGACTAAATCTTGAAAATATTCTTTAGGACGTTGATCTTGCATAACTCTGAGTTTTTCTATAAAAGTGGAGTGAAAACGCTCGACGGGACTGTTAGAATTTGGATTATTTATTGTAATGAAATGAAGTTCGATTTTGTGAAGTTTCATGAATTCTTTGAAAAGATTATTAGAAAATTCTGTGCCTTCGTCACATATAATTTTCTTAGGATAATTGTAGTGTGAACAATAGTGTCGTAATTTGCTTAATATTGTAACTGTAGTTTTGTCGGGTATTTGATAGACTCGGGAAAAAGAATCGACAATTGTCAAACAAATTTCTTTAGAGCATGAAAATGTATCAATATGTATAATATCAAATGGTTTTTCACCTAGAAGTGGACCTTGAAGAGGAAGTTTATATGGATGTCTTTCGTATTTGTTACTAAGACAGATATCACACTGATTAATGAATTCGATATAGTGCAATGCATATTCGGCCAATAATATTTGAGTTTAAATTGATTTAATGTTTCAATAATAGCATTATGGTTATTTTTGTGATAGTCTTAACACAATTTATTTGAGCTTCGGGATCTTCTATATCCTGAACACGTTTAGTGCAAAAGAAAATTCGTACAGATTCATTATATGTATTTTTTACATATTCGGAAATATGTTTTTGGATATCGACGTTATCAGTAAAAATGTAGTATCGCTGATTTGGAGCTATAACATCATGAAGTGACTGTTTGACTTCGTATTTCCAACTTTTTTCGGTGAGAGTAACAAAATGTTGATGCTTAGACTTGAGTTTTAAAGAATATTTGAGGGAGTACTCATCTCCGAATTGCATGATAATTTGATTAGTAAAATAGTTTATAGGTTCTTCTGAAAATGGGACAGTAGCAACGGGATGCTCCACTGCTGAATGTTGGGTGAATTGACCAGTTTGATTTTCTAAGGTTTGATTGACAAATTCGTCAACATCAAATTCGACATCTGAGGAGTCTGAAGGACGACAGTAAAGTGAATACCATAAAGATAAGGATGGACGTGCCTGCAGGAGTCTAAAATTGCAAGAAGTTCTCTTTCTATAGTTGAATAATTTCTTTCTGAAGAATTGAGAGTACGAGAGTAATAAGCAATTGGCTTGCCATTTGGGCTTAAATACGAGCCTATAGAGACACCTGAAGCGTCTGTTGTGAGGGTGAAGGGTTGTGAAAAATCTGGATATTGAAGTATAGGGGAGTTTGTGAGAGCACTTTTACATTTTTCGAATGCTTCTATATCTGCGGATTATTTATGTCTATTTTTTCACCTTGTCTATTACATCATGTAATGGGGGCAACAATTTTGGAAAAGTTATGAATAAAACGTCGGTAGTAGCCTACCAGGCCGAGAAAACTTTGAAGTTGCTTCTGCGTCTTTGGAATGGGATAATTTTCGATAGCATGAATCTTATTAGGATTGGGTTTTATACCCTCTGGGGTAACAAAATGACCAAGGAAAGCGACTTCTTTGCATAAAAATTCAGATTTGTCAAGTTGCACAATATGAATAAGGTGTTTGTTCTTGAAGAGGTCTAGAGAATATAATAACATCATCCATGTAAACAAAACAAAATTTATAGATATGATCTCGAAGGACTTCATCCATCATTCGTTGGAATATGGTAGGGGCATTTCGGATTCCCATTGGCATTTTCAAATATTCGAAATGACCATTCGGAACTGTGAAGGCAGTATTTTCTACAGAATTGGGGTGAACTTTAATTTGATGGAAACCTTGGGCTAGGTCAAGAGTCGTGAAATAAGTGCATCGACCAAGATTGTCAAGAATTTCGTCTATTCTAGGGATGGGGTACTTGTCTTCAATGGTATTTCCATTTAATTTTCGGTAATCAATTACCATACGGAATTTTTTCTTTCCTGAAGCATCTGGCTTCTTTTCAACGATCCAGCAAGGAGCTGAGTAAGGAGATATTGACGGACGTATAATTTTATTTTCTAGGAGTTTGTTAATTTGTAAAATTATTCAGGAAGCGTAGCTCTAGGATATCGATAGGAACGAGAAAAAATAGGTTTATCATCTTTAGTACGAATAACATGTTGAACTGAGCTTGTACAAGTGAGCATAGAATTTTCATTGTGGAAGATATCTTTAAATTTATGGCATGGACGAAGAATTTTTTCCTTTTCTTCAGAATTCAACTGTTGGGTTCTAATCATGTCACTTTTGAAATAGCAATTAGACAGTTTTTGGTTTTTGAGTTTACTCCTCAAAATCTGACAAGGAACGAGCAGAAATAGGTTTCAAAAAATCAAAATCAATATTTTGTGGCTTAGGGATTTCGATATATCCATCTCTAGCATTATGTATGGATTCTGGTAAAATTACTTGGCCTTTATGAATGATTTCAGGGACAACTATTTCACCATTGTTCACAGATACAGGGTTGAGCAAACGATTACTGGTACGATAAACAATTTCGAAAGGGATTTGAATAGCTAATTTTCTGATTGAGAAAATGTGAGATTCATAATCAATATTAGCACCTAACTGATCAAGTTCGCCGGTACCAAGAAGGATATCAAAATCATCATGCCAGTCGGCAATCCTAGCTATGAGAGATTGATTAATACCAATTTCTTGAAATATAGGGTAATACAGGTTTCTAGTATACGTTTTTGGAGTTTTCATGGAAATAAGAGTAAATGGTTCGTAGAATTCATATTGTGAATTATACATTTTGGCTGCTCTAGGAGTGATAACGGTGTTCGATCCACCCGAATCAATCAAAACTTTTAGATTTGAATGGGCCAGGTAAAAATATGGAAGCTTAGTATGCTTCGAAAAATTATTTAATTGGATGGTTCGATATCTGGGGGCTGTTGGATGACTTATTCTTGAAAATTTTCGGTAAATTTTTGCTGATTTTCGTAATCATCATAATATTCTTGATTGAGAATTCGATAGAATTTGGTTCACATTCTACGTTGTGATGGAAAGAGCGGCTGTTATGAGTGGTAGTAGGCATAGGGGTTGGCCTATGTTTATTACTTTGCACGGACATAGGAGTGGGTCTGAATTGATTATTGTTTTGGAAATTATTTTGACGAGGAGGAGGTGCAAATACTTCCCTATTAGTAGGAGGATTTTGTCGTTGGGGTATGGGCCTATTTATATCACCAACATTTCTGTTAGGGGTGAATGTCTGATTTTGTGAACGATACTATTGAAAATGGTTTTGTGAATTTCTAGGAGGATTCAGAGAAGATGCTTGTACGTTTCGAGATTGGTTGGGACGTGAAGGGGTCCTTTGATATTTACTAGGATAAGTAGAAGATTTCAAATAAGACATGTATTGCTGTTGTTGCTTATGGTTATCTAAAGCAATACATTTTTGGAGAGCTTCATCTAGCGAAGATAAATCTTAATGAGAGAGATGATCATAGTATGGATTATTTATATCAGTACAGAAAGTTCTTAGTGCTTGATTTCTAAAGAATGTAGCTTTGAACTGAACTGCTTCTGGATTATTTTCGTGTAGAGAAACATGCTGTAAAATATCATTAAGAGCTAAAGTAATGCGGTGATGATAGTCTTGATACGACTCAGAACGTTTCTGAACAGTAGTAGTAAGTTTTGTCAATAAAATTTCTTCGGTGCAATGGTCGCCATACTTTTGGAGTAACAACGGCTTAATTTCAGCCCAGGTTGTTTTATTATGGAGGTTCAAAAAATCACGAGCCTCGCCCGTAACCTTTAGACAGTATATTAGCATTAATGATATATTTTTGAATAGCGTCCGCACCTTGTTGTGAAAAGAAATTAACTAAATTGTCTACCGAATTTACAAAAGTTGAAAGATTTTCACCAGCATTGTATTCTGGCAAAGTATTGCACAAGTTATTAATATCTGAATTAGATAGTACCATGATTGGAGTCTCAGTAATATTTTCTATCATTGGAGTCTCAGTAATGGTTTCTAGGGTTGGAGTAGAGCTACTTGATTGTTCAGTGAAGAGATTTTCAAGGTTTGGAAGTGTACGGTTTGAAACGAGACTGTTCTTTTGAATTTTTTCGACTATTACTTAAAATAACTGCTTGCAATGAATCTTGTGGATACTCAGAACTCATAGGTAGAATATGGAAAAGGACTTACAGGATAAGACGAACCAAGATGCTTTTCATATCCAGTTGGTCTGCTATTCTCCTCAAGTCTGTGGTACACTTTGGTCTCCTGTCGTGAACTGCCAAGTCGTTGACACGAGCTGATGATCATCGGGGATACCGTGCAGTTAATCCTGTTCGCAGCGCCAGTTAAATTCCCGAAACCGGAAAATTACTTTTTAAAAAGTTTTATTTTGGAGACAAGTGATTGTTACAAGCATGAGTACAAGACTGAACTAACTGAATTCAAAAGATAACAATAAAAATGAAAAATGTCTATTTTGCAAAATCTACAAAGGTGAAGCTCCGTTCATTGTGCTGTTACACGACATGCATGTCCGGTATGGACACATAACTCGCGCGAATTTTTTTATCGGAAAATGCAACTCTTTTCAAAGTAACCTGGAATGGTAAAGTAACACCGCCGTACGGTACCTCGCATTCTTAGTTGTCCACCCTGAATAAACATATAAGCATAGGTCCTAAAATGTCTCATTATCAAGATTGAAAATTATACGCTACTGATGAGACTCATAGACGATTATTCTTCAAATAAAGCGAAATATATATATATATATATATGAAATATATATATATATATATATATATATATATATATGAAATATCCAAAGTCAGGCGCGTCTGTCTGGCAGGCACGGCACATCGTGCGGCAGCATCACGGAAAAGAGCTCTGAGGAGTAAAACCCTTTGGTGTAGAAGAGAGCTAGATCGCCAATGGCCCACCAGTGCATAAGGGTTCCGAGACTGTCTGTTAGAGTCGTCGATCAGTCGGACAGCCCTCCTCTGGACAGCATGGAGCATAAATAATGTAGTCGGGGCAGCAGCACCCCAGAACATGTGAGCAATACTCGAGCCTAGTATAGAGTGAGAAGATTATGCGGAGAAAAGTATTTATTAGCTCTAAATAAATAACCTAGCTTTTTCCCAGCAGCTGCTGCTATTGGCGAGATGTGTTCATGCCAGATCAAGTCCTTGGAGATCTAGGCTCCTATCAGCCGAGGTGAACGGCTCTTTGGCAGCGCTAGGACATTTTTTGTTCGTCAAGGTACAGTAATCTGATTTGGAAGCATTAAACTGTACAAAATTGTTGCGTCCCCAAGCAGTGATAACCTCCAGGGCTCTCGTCAGAGAGGAAGTCGTCGCTAGTCTTCTTTTTTCCAGCTCAGCGGCACAGATTGGCTTGCCACTCTGAATTTCTGCGTTGACGTTGTGGGTCAATTACGACGGATATCTTGTGGCCATATAGAAAGTCAGCCACCCATCTGCAGAGCTTTTTTGGGAGGCCATAGGGTGAGTGTGCATAAGAGGGCCGCGTACCGCAGCTGATCGAACGCTTTCGTGGTAGCAAGTGCAATGACATGAGCCTCACCATAAGACTGCATGAGTTTACTCCATAGGTAAGTGACGCAAGCTTGGACGTGCACTGTCGATCGCTGGTGCCGCAAACCAAGCTGCTTTTCCAGTTGTTTGGGAAGGTGCTGGATTCACAAGATATCTGGAAGAGACGTGAAAGAACTGGAGCAAGCTTCGCTGCACACTTCTTCAATACAATGGCAGGACTCAGTTCCGGACGGCTTTGTTGATTTCGAGCGACAAGAGCACCCATCTTACAGTCTCATGCGTGAATGTTACTTCCCTTATAGTATAGGGAACCCCTTGAATCGACGGAACTTGGGCATTGGGGGACGTCCATGGAGGAGTTGGCAGCAAAGATCTTAGAAAGCACTTCCGCCTTTGTCTTTGAGTCTATTACAATCGTTCCATCCTAACACGTGAGTGGTGGAAGGCTATTGAGTGAGAAGTTCCTTTCAATCAGCTTGGTCAGCGTCCAAAAAGGCCGACTGCCATTACGGTGCGACATTACCCTGTGTCTAACTTTTATATCGTGCTGGTCTTTGGCATTGCGAACCGCTTCGTTAAATTTGTTTCTAGACTCGATGTCGGCTTGTCTGTTCTCTACAGTGGGGCTTTGTAAGAAGGTTCTGTGTGCCTTGATCTTCTGCAGGCGAGCAGTGTCACACGATTTGTTGAACCAGCCGTATCATCCTGGTTTAGGCACTTTTACTGTATGACGGGTGTATTCCTCCATCCCGATGTGGATAATTTCGATTATCGAAGAACAGATAGCCGACGCATCAGCGTCAGCGAAACAAACATCTCTCCAAGTAAAGGAATTTCTACTGCCACAGTGGGTTTTGACCGAAACCTAACCTCCTCAGCACGGTGGTCTGAGTTACCCAGAGGAGACAGGACAGCAGTGCTGTAGGGGACAGGATGCGTGGTCAGAAAGGGATGTAGCCAGCTACTGACATGTGACAAGACGCGGAGGGGGGGGGGGGGGCTTGAGTAAGAGCAAACGCTTCAACTGCACGACCTGCTGCATCCGTCTTGTTCGAGCGCCCAGCCAAAGCTCATTATGTACCGAGGAGAACTACCTGTGAAGCGGGGTGATTCATGTTCAGGAAGTCGATCTTGATGGCGAGGTATTCAAGTAAGTCGTCCCAGTTATGGTCCGGGTGAGAGCGATAAAGGCAGCACATAAATTTGGGGGATGTTTTGGAGTTGAGGCGAAGCCACAGAATGTCCTTCCGGTCTGATTCCAAAGAAACGTCTCTGGAGCAGGAATGACTGCTGTGGACAAAAGCCACATCTAGCCCGTTCTTCCTCATATGTGAGTGCACCTCGTTATTTGTGAAGCTAAGATGGTTGATCGGTGCAGACTCTGAGATTTTTGTCAACGCCAAGAGAAGCATGGCGGGACGATTTGATTGCAAGTAATGATCAACAGCATCAATGTTGCTGTTAATCCCGCAGATGTTCGTGAAACAAATTTTATCTTCGATGTTGTTCCTCCGAGTATACCCTCCACCCGGACATTCCGAGAGTGGAGTAAGTTTAAGTCCGGAATTCTTAGTACTCGAAGGATCCATCATTATTAATTTCTTTGTTGGGGAAATAACCGACTGCGTAGCTTAGGTCTGGAAACATGCGCACATTTATAAGACAACCTGGGAAAAGATATGATATCATTTGAGGTGTATTTTCATTGTCTACTCAGGAATATTATTGCTTTTAATCATATTGTAGAAACTAATCATTTAATTTTCAGAACGAATAATTGATTAGCCTTCTAATTTATGCATTCACTATTCTCGTTGGAACCTAACCAAGTTCGTATATTTAAATCGATGTAAAAACAAGAAAATAATATCCAAAAGTGAGTGTTCTTTTGGTTAAGCTACAAACGTGATGTAACAAGTTTCATTTGTTAGACGACATTTTTCAAATGTTATTTTCTACAGTATACTCCAAAACCATAATAATGTTGAATGAACAGTGAAAATATCTTACGATGTATTGCAGCCCCCTACTTCATATCTAATGAATTCGGAATCTGTGAGTATTTAGAGTGAATATTTTCGGATTTTTTCATAAATGTGCAGCTAGTTCGTTTGTTTCATTTCGGCTATTCCACTATTTCGGCTATTCCACTATTTAAAAGTTAATTCTTGCAGTATAGTCGAAAACAATAAAAAACAACAACTTTTTCGATTAGGCAATAAAATATGTCTCAGACTATGCATAGCAAGGTCGTACTTAGTATTTGAAAATACATGGGTCAGCTACTCCTACTGTGAGGGTGGTAAAGTTCGACATGGAATTTTTAGGCCATATTTAACTTTAGAAATGAAATCGAGATAACGAACTCAGCCCTTTGGGCTGATCCACAGTGCATGATGAAAGGACTCGACCTTGCCAAACTTTTTTCAGAGAAACTATAATAAGATTGATGGATGCTCGGGATAGTTGAATAACTAGGTGAATGACATTGCATCTATAAAGTTACTTAACCTACCCTAATCTGATACTACATGGGAAATGATGAGGCTAAGAAGTTCAGTTAGGTCAAGTTAGGTTAGGACTTTATGAACCCGACATGAGAGACATCTAGTAGTTCTAATGTTCTGAGGATGCCCCGTGCAATCGTGGACTAAAGCGAATGTATGGCATTGTGATATAAATCTCTTACTTCAATATCCAATCCTTGGCTAGCTTCCTATTTGAGGGAAGGTTGTCAATTAAGTCTGGCCCTCTATCCGAAAATAGGCATTGTCTTCCAAACTCACTCCTTTTCTTCTGGTATGCAAAGGTGATATCCATTTTGAAAATGTGGGACCTACTGCCAAAATACTCTTTGAGTGACGCTTGAATGTTTGATCAATATTCCACCATAGCAACAACTGGTTCATTAGTGACCTATTTATAGATATCTATTTAGACTTAGGGCATTCTAGGAAGTGTCACTTAATTAATATATAGCATATCAAAGTAAATGGTTAATATATCCGTCATGAAAATAACACACAGTTCCACAGTCAAACATAGTCATGTCTGTGTAATGAAATCAGATAATGAAAAGGTGACTGAAGTGAATTTTATAATAAATGATAATTATATAGTAATTTGTGGGGAAAAATTGAGTAGAAACAATTTCTGTTATTATAATTATTTATCTAATAATTATCCCCATAATAATAAATAACATAACGGCCAAGGTCTATGAGATAGACGCTACCAAGCCTTGCATGTTTTTACTCATTTCATCGATGTTTTTAAGTATATTCTAAGAATTTAAGTTGCTTGTTTGCCTTTGTTCACTGGAAATAATAGAAAGTTGGACCATCAACTTTTTCGAACCTATTCTTATACAATGCTTGACGTTTCATTTGATTGGAAACAAGTCATCTTCTCGATATTCAATTTCTTTACAGGGATGATTATCTTCGGTTTCTGTGAAAGAGGAGTGCTATTAGTGACAAACTGCATCTGTTCCACAACTCATCTTCTGTTTCAATGGATGGTTCGTTTTATTTACCAATTAAAAAATTAATTAATTATGTGATAAGTAACAAAAAATTCACTTTAAGTAAGCTCCTATTTCTAAAAACAGTTTACTTGGATCTATTAAACTATGTAGGTCCAATTAAACCAATTTGCAAACTCAGCGGGTGTGGCCTCATTTGTTTCTTCTTGACAAGTATTCTGGTTCAATGGTCTGATGAATAAGTTAGTGAGGTATTATGTAAATTTAGTACTCACCTATAATGACTCATTTTATCTATAATTCATCGCTCGGGCTTTACCTTCAATCACGCATGTTTTAGACCATCTTCCGCGCTAATACAAAGCTGCATTTCGGTATTTTTGGAGGGCAGAAATTGTAAGAGGTATGTGCAACTTGGATCGCTCATTTTTGTACATACGTTAGATACAAGTACATCCCCCATATTTACGTGATAAATGACAAAAATTAAGAATTTTTATTAACTTCTATTAATAAAAAATATGTATAAAAAAGGTAGAAATCATTCAACTAGTCATGCATAGATACTAAAAAGTAAAAAATAAATCATAGGAAAAACTATTTCTGAAAACAGGTTTTTATTAAGCCGTTAACAGAAAGAATAAAAAATGATTAGAAGTATTCCGTTTTATACTTCACAAACCTTTAAACGATGACGAAGCTCCTTAGTCTGAAGTTTTCAAATAAACATTTTGACAGCAAGAGGGTAAATAGTCTAATTCGCTTTTATTTGAAAACTTAAGCAGCTCCATTATTGTTTAAAGAAAAGCTAGTATAAATGGAATATTTTCATTAATTTTTTTTATTTATTGTTGTTTTCACGAACCCCTAAATAAAAGCTCCTTTTAATCTTCTTTCCCTTTATCCATTGAGATTAGAATTATGCCCCCTAGCGGTTATTTTGAGAAACTAAAGACAATTTCTATCAAACTCCCTTTATCAATTGTGTTATATTTTTAATTAACCGATAGCTGTATGTTTTTGTTGTTATCGAGACACAGTCGGCACCCTTTCCACACAGCATATTAGTTTTCAGAGATATTTCTGGTTTATTACATATCTTTCCCAATTTTCAAATTTGGTATTTCATACATCTTTCAGAAATATTATTTTGTAATATTTGGCAATTTATGTTTGCGTGACGTTACTGAAATGAGGGCTAAGAAATATTTCATTCTTATTGTGTCAGAGATATTTCTGGTTTATTACATATCTTTCCCAATTTTCAAATTTGGTATTTCATACATCTTTCAGAAATATTATTTTGTAATATTTGGCAATTTATGTTTGCGTGACGTTACTGAAATGAGGGCTAAGAAATATTTCATTCGTATTGTGTCTGAAATATCACTGATATGTTTTAATCATTTCATGAGGTCTAATTCATATTTAGATATATATATATACCTATATATTTATATATTTATATCTTTTCAATATATTGGTTCATTGCGTCCATGGCAATATCAATGTAAGAGATACACGTATGTACATCAATGGGTGTAATTACAACGAAAACATAAACAAAACCTGTTTTGTCGACTATTCTATCATTTCTAGTAGGTGGTAAATTTTTGATGACTATGTTATCCCGTTTTTTCAATCCATGAAAAATATATTGGAGAAGAAAAGAAGTCACCCGCATACGACAAAATATATAAAAACAGATGACTTTAAATTTGGCGTCATCAGAATTCAACATGTTGTGAAAGAAGTCCGATGTTGCCAATTTTCCACTAGGTCTAGCGGACGTCAGTTGTGCTTGGCGAAGAAATGGCATTTTCGGATTTTTTAACGGGGAAACTCTCCTCAGCGCAAAAAGGTCGGTTTTAGATAAATTGTCGAATCACCGAATAGCCGGTGATACATGTTTATCAACGACACCCATTACCTTCTTTGTAGTCGTGGGAAGGATTTGTAGCTGTTACCGAAAGCCAGAGCTCATATTAATAATAATAATAATTCGTGTGTCCATTATTTAGAGGAAATACTTCCTATTTAGCGGGCTTCAAGCATACATTCAGCGAATTTATCAATTGACTGTTGGAAACAGCGCGATTGTCCCGCGTGGGCAACTGAAACATTAATGATGACTGTTTTCCTACATTTCATTTTGAATACTTACCTCTCAGTTCCAGAATAAGTCGCATTAATGTTAAGACTTGTAGGGATAGGACACAGATGAGACCGATTGATAGATAGATGACTCAACTTCCACAGATGAGCTGGGCGGATGGATAGGTGGATAGACGACTCAAGTATTATACATATGGTTTATATATCTAATTGATTCGTTGGAAATACTGATGTTTTATTTAAACAAATACTCAATATTGCAATATCATTACTCGTACCTGGCACCATACAAAGTTGGGACCACTGAACTTTACTTTGTAACATTTCAATGTAATATTTGTGAAAGATTCGAATATACGTTACAAAAGTGGATATTGCATACAGGGTGTAAAATAAGTAGTACATCAACAGAAGTCAGGTGATAGAGGGCATCAAATGAACCCCTATATATGTGTTCCGCAATTTTATAGTTCATGAGATATTTGCAATTTTGTGAAATATCGAAAAAACGGGATAATGAACTTTCAATTGCAATTACAACTAAACCATTAGGTTTAGGGGTGTGCGTTTTTTGAGATGGGCTAAATGGTTAGTTTAAGCAATGGTTATGTCACTTTTTAACAGAGCTAATTAGAAGCCAACGCAAAAAATCTTGAATTAATTTTTTTGTGAAAAATCTCTTCCATCCCTCAACTTTGGAGGGCTGTAAAAGAATTGAGGTTGTATTTCATTATTCATTTTATTGTTAAAACTATTTCAATCAATGTAGAATAAACCCGAAAAATTTCAGTTTGCTGCGATAAGTGCCTCACCTTAAAAAATCCGTATGTTTGTCGCAGGTGGGTATACGTGTAAACAAGAAATTCTACTTTACGAGCTACAGTACAAACGGCTTGATGGATTTTGACATATGAGCTACTGTTAGATTCGTCCTAGTAGTGAGAGTGATACTGGGCGTATTAACATTTTGTAAAATCAAAATATCGGATTATTTACGCAAATAGCCAAATCAGCTTAATGAGCTTGGGCATTCAACTCGGCATTCCAGGTGCGGGAGCGTTCAATCTTCGGTCCGACCGAAATTACTTAGTCAGGCAATGGTCCAGCGCGTAATTTGTATCTAACGTTTTGCATCTAGAATCATGTCATATTCTCCGCGAGATTACGCAGAAATGCATTACTATTATGGTGCTGCCCTAGGAAATGCTCGAGCAGCTGCTCGCATGTATCGGGAGTATGTGGTTAGAATAGGTAGACCGCAACTGGCGGTATCTCGATTACAGCGTTTTTATATGCGTCCATAATGCGTATATGGAGGGCCGCAGCACTCATCGTCAGCTAGGAGCGCCGAGGATACGCCCAGAAGAGATAGAAGATACAAGAATAGAAGCAGCCGAGAGAGATCCCTCTATAAGCACCAGAGCCAATGCCCGAAGCAGAAAGAATACTACGCTCGGAGAATATGCATCCTTACCATGTACAAAAAGTATAATAATTGCTTCCAAGCGTCTATGCTCAATGGGTTGAATTTTGTGAAAATATGTTGAGAAGGTGCGAAGAGGATAAAACTTCTTTCGACAGCATCTTATGGACAGATGAATCCAACTTTAACCGGAATGGAATATTCAACATGGACAATTTCTATTCATGGAGCGAGGAAAATCCATACGCTATTCGCCGACACAGCTTTCAACGTCAGTTCGGCGTTAATTTATGGGCTGGATACTCAACAAAACAATAATTGCCCGCCAGGTTGAATGGTCAGTCATATCTTGCTTTTCTACAAAGCAGTCTGCATGAGTTGCTAGAGGATGTACCTGGACGTCCGAAGCCGCATGTATTTTAATGCGATGGTGCTCCATGCCGCTTTGCACGAGATGTACGGCATACTACCCAACTAACAATTAGCACTCCTATTAGAGTTGCAAGAATGATTATACAGTATTCCTTACACAGCATTGTATACTGTAAGAACATTGGCAAAACCCTCTTAGAACAGCTATACAAGCGGAATGGGCACACCTAATAGGACACTTCAGTCATTTAAGAGGTTGTATAAGGGCTGCAGGTAACAGTTATACAACAAAAGTGCCGCTATAGGAAATTTGCGTCAGTGCAAGATTCAGTTTTTGTCAACTATACAACTATTCTGTTGTGATTCTACTTTATTGCAACCAAACTATTTCTTATGTATTGTATAGATGAAGTGAATAATATATAACTAACACATTACAGTCATCTTGTTTACTTACATATCGGCCATTGTGAATTTCATACACAGGTATAAGATAAATTTTTACACTGTGATATAGGGCTATTAAATTAACTGCACAGCAAATTTTATTGTGATTATCGTACAAAGTAGTTACGCAATTTCTACGGGTTTCGTATTTGATTCATATTTTGATAATGATCAAAAGTATGTCTAGAGGTTTAAGGTGGAAAACTGAACTTATCTGCGTTAAATCTTGCACAAATCCTATATTTAGACACAACTACACTAATGTTTATCACTTTATATCTGTAATTTCGAACTGAAACATAATTATTTAATATCAAATAGAGGAATAAATGTTTGCCCAATATGGCGGGTGGTTGTGTATAATCATGGCATCGTACATGTTGTCTTTAGGTTATTAGAATATTTTGGTGTTGCCTACAGGTGTTATACAGCAATTTGACAAAAGCCTGAAATGAAATACCGACAGAGTCGAATGATTTACCCAGAATTTGTACCAGATCTATATCTTCTGTTTGAACAGTTGATAAAACCTTTTGAACCAATATGCATGTGTTGTTTGTCTTAAAACATTGGTTATGGCATTTTAACAAAAATATGTCAGCAGAAAGTTAGGTTATGGTGAAGTTGTATACCAACATATTTAGCATATGTACAGCCTTTAACAGTTACTAAACAACAGTTGTATAAGTGCTTCCATTGGGAGCAATTTGTTGGCTAAAGTAGTAAATTTGCACAGCAAAACAACAAGGCTCGGGTTTGTTTTATAAACGTTACCATGGATGCCACAACACAACCATTTTGACTAACCTGCAAATATGCCGTATAAAATAGTTGTACAAACGTTTATGCAACAGTTAAAAATTTGTCCTATAAGGTGTTGTGTAACTATGCTATAAGAATATTTTAAACACCTCATTTTATAGCAAATATGTTGCAGAAAGCAAATTTGCATTCCACACAACATTAAGCCAGCATTTTGGTGTTCAGGCAACAACAATAGAGATCTTTTATGGCTGAACGGTTCTTTTACCAAAAGCTTATAGCACTACTTTGCCAGTTGGGTATGGTCTCCAAGGTCACCCGATTTAAATCCTCTAGATTTTTTTATATGGGGGTTTTATAATTTTATAAGGGGATAATCTATACATCTGAATATACAAATGTCAACCAACTGCGGCAGAAAATTAATGAAGCAAAAATAACAATTATGGAAAACGCAAATTCATTTCAAAGACTAGGACAATTTTATTAGAAGGTGTTGCTTGTGTATAAAAAATAATGGAGCCATTTCGAACATGTTCTTGGAAAGTTAGTTAGATTCAATTATCTTCCACATTTGTCGGTAAATCGCCATAAAGAGCGGCTCAACACAATATTTTCTGTGGTAAGGATTCTATTGCGTTTCCTACGTTTATCGCATCACAACAAAGAATGTGACATGATACCCTCATCGTAGCAAACTGAAATTTTCAGGGTTTATTCTACATGGATGAATTTAAGATTTTTGCGTTGATTTCTAATAAGGTCTGTTCAAAAGTGACATAACCATTGCTGAAACTAGCCATCTAGCTCATCTCAGAAAAAAAATTACAGTCCTAAACCTAATGGTTTAGTTTTAATTGAGACTGAAAGTTCATTATCCCGCTTTTTCGAAATTTTACAAAGTTGCAAATATCTCCTGAACTAAAATTTTGGACCACACATATAGGAGTTTATTCGATAAGTTTTGAGGCCCTCTATCAACTCACTTCCGTTGATCCACTACTAAACGTACATATATATACAGGGTGACTTCGAAGTTGAGTCATTTATTTTAACAGTGAGTAGATCTGATCAAAAGAAATGTTTTTTTCCTTTAGCATTTTTCTGGTAAAATTAAAGAAACAAAGTTATAGCCCTTTGGAAGTTTGAGTACCGCCCTGTCTCAATAATAATATTATGTGCTCGTGTTTGGCGACAACGGATATAATTCGCCTTATCGGTTCATCGCATCGGAAACAAAAAAGCGAAAGAATTTGGAACGATGTTTTTACAATTATTTCATTCAGTTGTATACAGTCAGTGTCAGTCGGTAGTGGATAGTGGTGTCTCTTGCGTGGCTCAAACGAAATAAAAAATGGCACATGTTTATGCGGATCGGTTTCCCAATCGAGTGCAACCAACCCCTCGTGCCTTTGTTAATGTAGTACAACGGGTTCGTGAATCATTTGACTTAAGACCTCACATATGGACGGCATGCCGGTGCTCCAAGACCTCACGATCAAATACAGGTCCGCACTGAAATACTTGTCGGGAGGATACTTTATAAAACAAGGTAAAATTTTTTTTTTTATTTTTTTTTTATTTTTACACACATATTTTGGTTTATCTTCCTTCTACAATCATTATCTGAAAATTAATGACTCAACTTCAAAGTCACCCTGTATATATATATATATATATATACTTTTCAGAAATATTGCACCAATATTTTGTAAGGATCTTGAAACACTACCATTATTATAACGTAAGATTTCTGGAATGTTTCTGGAAAATATTGTGCTGTATGGGTTAGTAATCGCTCACTCGGCGCAGAACCACTCTGACCTCCTCTCATTTGGCCATCGAGTATCAGAGCACCCTGTTTAGTATTTAAATAATTATCTCTCACCGGACAACCGTTTAAGGTGGCTTCTAAGCACAAATACGGTGTGAGGGTCAATTCAGTTGTAGCAAACGTCCCTTATACGCAGCCTCCCATACATATAGATTTTCCGATGAAGCCATTGGGAGTCTCAACCGAATAACTTTTCAGTGGCAAATTAGAATTTAATCAAGTTTAATTGTCGCTGGTATAAATTGGAGGACGGGTGTGTCCGTAGCCGATAAAGAAGGACCCGTATTCCACCACCTCAAGGCCTACCTTGACGAATGCTGGCTCAGACTGCTCGAGCTCGACTATTCCAGCTAAAAAGGATATTCAAATCGTCCGTTGAATTTGCAAGTGAAATCAGGCTGATTGAACAGAGTTTCTATTCCGAATGAACAAGCTTTTTATTGCGTTCTCTCGACAGATAATCGGTCTTGACGATACCCGTTCCTCTTTTCAAACTGGACCTTTGGTCGGCCACGACACGTACTTCGATCGCATGACATAATTATTTATTGTTTTCCAAAATAATTTCCATTAGCAGCATACATAAGATACACCATTAAAGCAACACTCCTACGACTCATTCTCGATAGAATTACATAACGACTTCCAGCATGCAATTAGCTTGTCTTCAGATTCACACCTGTGTACTTTCAGCTGTAACTTCGCAAGCAAACAAAAAATCGCCTGGAATCAAGTCATGGCTGTATGGTGGATGATCCAACATTTGGATACAATTCTTCAAAAAACTGTTGAGTGCGATGCGCTGGTGAGTTGTCGATGAGAAAATACCACGAGCGCAGTGGTACATCTTAAATTTTTCAGTGGTGCTGAAAATGGATGTGGCACACAATCTTCTGTTCATGAGGCTCAGAGTTCGCTGGAAAAGACACAATTCTCTCTTCAAACGGATATTACGTATCTTGAAAAGTGACATTTAGTCGTTTTTTTTGACATTGAGTAGTTTTTTTGTGATATAACGTAGGCTTTTCTACAAGATGTCAACTTAGCACTAGCTATTGTACACTTGCTGTGAACTCGATTTGTAGCTGTACGTGTTGCCTAAACGTTAGGATGCGTCAGCTACCAATATTTGTCTCTGAAGCGATGTAACATCTGCTTCAGAGATGGCATTATTGGAGGTCTAATCTGTAAGTTGTATACTATAGCTGGAAGGAAAGTGCAGTACATATGTGCACAGTGAGGATTTTTGTGCTAATAATCTGTGCTAATGATAATTTCCTTGATGTCCTGTATCACACTTACTTGAGACGTATACAAAGCAACTATATTCACTGTACCCTGTGGAGTTACAAGTCATATATGTACATGCTAACAGTACACACAACGCGGGTGCGGTGGTCATTTCCCGTAATTCTCCTCAAGGTTCTTGAAAACAAAAAAAAAACGGGAAAAATCGTAATTTATAACCTTGAGCATAACCGGTCTTCAGAAAGAACAGCATATAAATAACCCCTGGGGCACAGCTAATAGGTATACTTTATTGGCAGCAAATTCAGTAATAATTATCTCACATAAAAATACCATTGATTTTATGCACATGCAGACCAACACACATAATCAGTCAGATGCGATCTTGCTACTCAGACAACTTTCTTTTTTCACATCTTCTCAGAGATAAACACTACTTGGCTTTCTGCAACCAACAATGGATGCTTGAACGAGCAAACGTGGAATAAACTATTTGCATACTAAAAACTACCCAGTCTGAAAATGACATTTTGGCGTTTTTTGGGTTTCTTACATAATACCCCTGCCGGTTGACGGGATATGTCTATGCAGAAATACTCATGTACGATGAGCTTCAGTGGAATTACACAGAAGAGCATGTGGTTTTAATAATGGATAAAACACCTTTTTCATTACTTGTTCGAAACTGCACAAACCGAATACTCCTTTGAGACCAATTGGTTATTGGGATCAGTTAAACTGGAAAAATATCTTTCAAACATTATAACAAACATTTTGACAAAACGAGTTGCCATGTTGAAGATTCACGGAGTTTCCACAGCGTTATGAAAACTCAATTAGTACTCAAATATCATCTACTTGAGTAATTTGATGTTGTAACTCTATTTACTAATATTCCAGTTGGTTGTACTATACAATGCATTGAAAAACGTTGTGATAACGAATTTCACCTCGCTTCCTCTATAAGATTTCAAAACTGCTGTAGGTTTTTGTTTAAAGAACTACTTTTCCCAGATTCTTGACGCTGCAATGGTTACGGAAGAACTGGAAAAATCTTTTCTTAGAAGTTTGTCAGTAAAACCTACTTTCTATAACACATAAGTAGATGATTGTCTACTATGCATAGATTAAAACTATATCGACAGCATATTTATAGACTTAATGCAGTTCACAAGATAAATTGAAACGGACAGAAAAATGAACTTTCTCAATGTAACTATCGAGTAAAACAATATAATGGATTGGTACACCAAAAGCATGTTTGTCGTCCGAGAGATATTTCAATTATAATGTCAATGTTCCAAATACCTACTTGAGGAGTGTCATTAATAACAAATTAATAGCAACCTAAAGAAAGTGAGAGAGATTCTTTCCCAGAATAACTACCCCCGAATTTTTGCTGATGCAAACATGAAGAGGAGAGTGTACCAAATTTATAATAAAAACAGTACACTGACGAACATAAAAAGAAGTAAAAAGTTTTTGTCAGAGACTTATGTTTCAGGTCAATCTGAAAATTATGGCAATGCATTTTCGAAACACAAAGTTTATGTAACACATAAACCGGTTGCAATCACTTAAAACATCTTTCCAGATCTCCCTACTCCACAGAATAGCATATAAGGATTGCTCATGTTCATATACAGGGTATCCCAGAAGTCACAGCTGGAACCCAAAGTCGTACACTGGCTCTACATGACGATAGTACGTCCATCTCTCTTGTACGGCTCCCTGGTCTGGTGGCCTTGCATTGGAACTGGAACGACTAAGGCCAAACTCAATAAAATCCAGCATTTGGCACCCTGTGACGATCTTTCAATTCCCATCACTACAAATATTTTTTTCTTAGACGGAGTGACGGACAGTGCCATTCTACGTAATGTCAGTAATACAGATAGTGAAGCCACTTTTATTAAGTCATGATTGTGTAGTGCCACCATGTCTGTGTACAGGTTCCCAAATGATGCTTGTCATTCCGATCACAGAGATTTTGTGAATGTGCACCGCTTACTTTTAGAGGGACGATCCCCAAATCAAGCACATGGTGAAGGAATAATTTCATTTCCTTACGAGGACGTCGTACTACAAGCAAACCCGAGTACTTCAGTACATTGAATTTCTCTTGAACGGTGTGTATGTTAAAGCGAGCTCCTAAGAAATTTAGTAACTAAGTCGGTATAAAAGTGAAGAACAATTGTAGAATTCTGTATAAATTTTGTATAAGTGTGTGATAATTCAATGTGTGAAACATTAATGGTAAAACTGGAAGGGCTCGGGATATTCTGAACAAAAACCTCACCTGACTGGATTTTCTAGCCAAAACGTAAACAGTACTCGTATGTGTTGATCCCAGTGAGAATTAGTGCGGTCGGTTAGCAGTGTTTCTGTGAAATAGCAATTTTTGTACCATTTTTGTTTGCAATGAGTAGCCCAGAGGGTGAAGTAACAAACCAGCAGGTCCACGAGCTACTGAAAAATGTATTAGACAAAAATATCGAAATAAAACCAGAAATTATCGATAACAAAATGGCCATAACCCAAGAAATTCATGAGCTGCGAAAAGATTTTAATGTAGAACTTTCAAAATTGAAACCGGAGAATAAAGACCTTAGAGATGAAAACAAAGAACTAAGAAGAAATAAACTTGAAGTTGTTTTCCGGAGGCTCCGGAAATTCAATATCATTATTTATGGTCTAAAAGGGAGTAACAGACGGAATGACATCAAACACGCATTGCAGGTGTTTAATCAAACCCTGAATGTTCCATGCACTGATCGGGACTTAAGAGATTTCTATAGAGTTGGTACAGCAGTTGAAGAACGGGTTGGACCATTTCTGATTGAAATAATATCCTATCAACTGAAACTCGATATATTTGCAAACGTGAAAAAGTTAAAAGGAAGTGGTCTGTATATAGCTAATGACTACAATTCATCAGATTATGGAAATTGAAAAGTTTTCCCACTTGCAGCTGACAAATAGCCTAAACCCAAACGCAAAGATTGAGAAAAACCTGTTAAAAGTAAACGAATTCGAATTTAATATAGATTTATTGAAAGAAACGACGGAATGTGATAAGATCCTTGAAGCCTTCAAGTCAAAAACCCAACATAAATCAAGTGCTGAACCATGTGATATACCTTCAAAAGTAATTCTACCAGGGATTTATGACCAGTATTGTAAACCGATTTTAATCGAATTGTTTTTAAGTGTGTGAACTATTTTATAGTGTAATACTTGAGTGACTTTTATTTTACTAATATTAGCAATGGACTGGAAATTTTAAAAAATGTCCATGCCATGATTAATGTTTTTATAATTTGTACAATCCCAGGCACAAGCTTGCTTCTGTGGGTTTCCTGTTTGTTTACCATACTAAACTACGCTTTTATATTCAGTTTACAATATTATCATTATTTTTGGTAAATAAACTTTACTTTACTTTACTTTACTTTTACTTTACGTCAAACACAAGCAAGCACGGGAGTGCCCAACAGTACACCCCATCGAATCGTGCGAAATAACGAGCTCCACCCGTACCATGTACAGCGAGTACAATCTCTACAACCTCGAGTTGAGTTTTGTCAAACAATGTTACAAAGACACCGGGAAGATCCGCGATTTTTAGAAAAAGTTTTATGGTCGACATTTAAAAAATATGGTTACATAAATCTACACAACTTACACGAGTGACGAGAAAATCCACATTTGACGAGACAAGATAAATCATAGTAACGTTTTAAAGTAAACATGTGGACCGGGAATCTATATGGGAGAGCCATTGTACCCTTTAAGCTGTCAGAGTTTTTGACTGGCGAAATTTAGTTAGACTACTATGCCCGTTCAGTTAGAGAATATCTGGTACAATTTCGTGGTCAGCCCGTTCACTCGATTTTTTAACTGGCAAGCGGTGAAATAAAAAGTTTACTCAAAGCCGATCAAAAATTTAGCTGAGATATACAAAAAAAAAAATAACGGAAGCAGCTGAAATTGTTAAATAATGGAAGATTCGGCCGTCTGATAACCCGATCATTTTTAAGAAGACGTCAAGCTTGCATTGCTGCTGAACGAAGGCAGTTTGAACATTTATTGTGAATTTAATAAATACGTTCACGAATAAAACTGGGGTTACTATCTGTCTTGCTGTTACTACGTAGAATGGCATTATCCGTTACTCTGTCTAAGAAAAAATTTAACTTTCTAGTAATCATCACAGAGTCTAGGTTTTCCGATTTTTTCTACTTTGAAAAGTAGACGAATTAGCTAGACTTTTTTATATTTGTCTGATAACTTTGCCTATCACCTGTTTGCGGCTTGATGTCGACTTATGGGACATCGTGTATAGGACAGACTAAACAGTACGTATTGTTACAGTTTCTTTTTATGGTCGACTAAAAATGAACTACATCTGGATGAAGTAAATTATTACAACGTTGTTCTTATTTAGAATAATAATTTCACAGCCGTTCTTAAAAACATCGAATTTCATTCTTATAACGAAACACTTCTCCCAGTCTGGTAATTTTGTGGTAGAAAAATCGTACTTTACTCTCCATCTCGTTGGAGGTCGACCGTAAACACGAGAGCTTGGTGCTATTTCCGGTGCTCTGGTGGAGAAATTTGTCTGCGACCCACTGCCCGATCCTGTGAAGAGTTCAAACGCTGAGTTTCGGTTTCAAAGGATTGTGGGGTAGTTTTGTTAGAAATCGGCCCCTTGGTGGTTCTTAGTGTCGGAGCCTTTTTCTTACCCTTTTGGGGATTTACCCGTGCAGATAATTACACTCAACCATCGTGCGGAGGGGGACCGCCTACAGGGTTAGGGTCCAAGGCGAGTTTGAGTGGGACTCACGCCTGGAAGGAGCAGTTCTCCCATTTTTGGAGAACCATCATTAATAGAGTTCTACCCTCCCGTTTTACCCTCCGGGTTTAGGGTAACATCTGGGACTTACCAACAGTAGCCGTTCGGTGATAGCCAAGTTTTTTTTGATTTTGGTTTTTTTATAACCATGTAGCTAGGGCGTAATACATATATTCATTCTTGTTAGCCTGTCCTCCAGGACTTCTCCTTATTTTTTTTTATTTCTTTTTGTTTGTTCAATAAGTGTCCGTGTACCTTGTAGGTTGATGTATCTTTTAACGCCAGAATTCCAACAGTGATACTTGTTATTAATTTCATTTCTCAGTTTTTGGGAATTAGGTGGCGCCCAAATAAGTATTGCATCCAAAAACCAAAGTTCAAAGGACCTCATTCTAAGGGGGCTCATAGCTACCAATTGAGCACACAGTTATGGCGGGATAACAATATAAATGAAGGGTACAGGGGAAAAAGGGCATTAGTCCATAATTTGCCTAAAATGAGCTTTTTGTTTACTTTGGTGGCATTTTCCTGATACTACCTTGTAATCAGATTATTAAATTGTAAAAACGGCTTACGTCCCGAAACATCAGCTATAAGACTCCCTGTGCCGGGGAAGAATGGCATGAGTCCCTGTGCGTGTATGGAAAAACGGCATCAGTCCATATCGAAAGGCGGCGTTGCATCGGCCGTACCGCTTGGGCGCTTCGTTATGGTATCAGCCATTAGTTTACTATGTGTGTTGTATATCCAGAGATTTTGATTATTGACTATATTCACTAATTCAGTTTATAATACGGGTTTTGTGTATAATGGGTAGAGACTATTCAGTGTCAAGTGAAAATAAACAGAGAAACGAACAAACGCAAAAAACAGGAAGACAGAGAGACGTAATGAAAACGTTTCGCGCCACTACTCACGAACTTGAAACGTAAAACATATACCATTTGAAGTCATTTATTGTGATAAAAATTAAGATTTTTAAGATTAGAGTAAGTTTTTATCGCCGTTTTATCCAACCAAGTGCAGTGCCCCTATGCTAGTTCTAAATTTGATAAGGTAATTCGAAATGACCGAAAAAATGTAGCCGACCAAGTTATCAATATCTAATTCCGTTGAAATAATTCGTCATGCCGCCTACCCCTGTAAAAATTCTTCGCATCCATAAAATAGAAATAAACATAAAAACTAAGGGCAGAACAAACCATTGCATCAGCAAACCACCCAGTGAACGCCAAGGGAAACCAAATTCATATTTCGAAGAAAATAGATAATAGAACCGGATGCTATAAAGTTGGACTTTTCAAATATGCCGGGACAAAAACATGGTTTCTAGATCTATTCTGTAATAACATTTGGTTGCTATAACTATAAAGTTTACAAGCAAAGAAGTGCTGAGAAACTTGAAACTCAACCATTTGGTTAGCAGATGTTAGAAGCTACCCCATTCGCTGAACGGTCAAGCGTCAGAGGCGTATCATGGGATATCTAAGACTTCCGAAGGCTAGCATATTACTAATATTTTTCATGATATGTGGGAAAATATGAAAAAGAGGAGACGAACAGCTAGGTTTTTAGTAGAATTTTCCCCTAGCTGATAGGAGTAGGTGCGCCAGGCTGGATACGATTCTACCTTCTGTCAACGTACGCGTTGACAGATACGGTTTGGAAATTATCATTAGAGGAGCAGGTGAATCTAACGAAAGACTGCGTAGTTCCAACGAAGCTAATTTTGATAGGGGAGACTGTCCTAAAATGACATACCCAAACTCTTTCAAGCAAAAAGGCCAACAAAAAAATTAAATAAATACAGATAATTTTAGCATCTATTGTAATGGAATGTTTAATATGGGGTAGCGGTTTTTATTGCTACATAAAAATACCTATTTGGAAAAATATCCTGTTTATTCAAAAAAATCACTTTTAAGTAAATACAAAATCTGAAAAACTATACAACTCATTGCAATATATACATGAAGCATCATCTTCATCATCTTCTTCCATTTCTGGTAAAACACGCCTTCTTCTTCACTTCGAACAATTTTTGGCGTAACCCTTTTTCTTTCTGATTTTCTTCTTTCTGACTCAATTTTATTTTCGTACCTCGCTTCAATTTCTTCCATTTGTGGAGTGCTCGTTGGCTTGCAGACTCCTGCGTTCTTCTCTTTCTTTTCGCTTCTGTGGATGTTTTTTGTTTTGGAGGTGGAAAAAGCTCTGACAGTGAAATTGCTATTCTCTGGCCCTCATCACATTTGTTTGGGCTTTTTTGGTTAGATGAACATGCAACTTGATTGCTTTTTTTGATTCATGCATGGACTTTGTGGTTGTAATGATTGGGCTTTTTTGGATAGACGGACCTGCACATTGATCTGTATCTGCCGTTACGTGAGGATGGTCAGTAACCGAGCTGGGCATAAACAGATAGTCTGGGAAAATATCCTAGTTGAATGGAAATATTCCAGTTTTGGCAAAGCCAGAACACGATATTGTAGTTGTTGCTGCCTTTCCATAAGCTACAGAAAAAATCTTTCATATCTGAAATAGGCCTACTACATGACTAGGATTTGCTTTTAACCATCTGTCAACTTCCTGGTTGTAATAAGTATCTAAAGGGCCAAAAAATGTAACATCTAATGGCTGAATTCGATGGGTGCAATGGGGAGGCAAACACATTAAAACCATGCCATTACCTTTAGCATATTGTAGGGCTGGATAATATTTGTGGCTTCTGTGGCCATCTAAAATCAACAAAACCTGATTTTCCAATGACGCACGAGAGTATTTTGCAAAGTGCTTCAGCCAAAGTAAGAATAGTTCGCCGGTCATCCACCCCGACTCTGACACAGAAGTAATGTTCCTACAGGTTCATCATCCACGAGTTCTGTCTTACGTTTCTTTCTGGCAAAAATTAATGCGGCTGGGGACGAAAGATCCTGCTGCATTCATACAACATACTACTGTTGTATGAGTACCACGTTCGGCGCTGGTTATGCATCCCACCTGTTTTCTGCCTTTAGTAGCAAATATCTTGGAAGGTTTCTGGACTG
The DNA here is from genome assembly GCA_963669975.1 of Acanthoscelides obtectus. NCBI lineage: Eukaryota > Metazoa > Arthropoda > Insecta > Coleoptera > Chrysomelidae > Acanthoscelides > Acanthoscelides obtectus. The sequence continues at coordinate 72,208,293 of CAVLJG010000004.1, read as the reverse complement.
TTGAGAGGGCAGATTCGTCAACATTGTATATGTTGTTGGGTCCAAAATGATATTTTTCCATGAGTTGCTCTAGACGTAGAAAAAATCTGGAGACTTGAGGCTTGTTGAAGCCCTGTGCCCTCGCTGCAGATGTAGATTCTGGCTTTCTCAAACTCTTCTGGATGATGCATACGAAATCCCCTAAGCCACTCAAATCCTGCCATTTTTTCGTCTTTGCAAAACCGATGAGGTAAGTTATTGGCTTCTGCGAACTCATAAGCTACTTTCCTTAACTCGGTTACTGTAAGTCCAAACAACATACTTTCCCGCAACTTGATATCTTCAACAAGTTCGTTTTCCATTTCTCTTGAAGTTGTAGAAAAACGTACAAGGCCTTTTTCAACACCTCTTACTTTTGTGTTTTTATTCTGAGCTCGCCTTCTTAACGTGGCTTGTGGAACATTAAACTGTTTGGAAGCTGACAGCCACCCCATATTACTGCTCTGTACTGCCTCGACAGCTAATCTCATAGAATCTTTACTCCAAGATCGCCTATTGCTTTTCCTTTTGTACTTTCCCACCATACTGAAATAAAGAAGAAAACCTCAAAATTTGTTACACTGGTTTGTTGTGACGACAAATTAGTTATTTAGAACAGCTGTTAACAAAGTTAGCTAACAAAATTAGCATCGCCCTGGTAATACAAAGAAAAAACTAAGTATACAAGTATACCTAGATACAAATTACTGGGATAAAATGGCATACCTATGTCGTTTTATAATAATTACGACAAACACACTTTTTAAAAACATGGTGACAAAAATATACTTACATTTTATTGAAAAACTACCCACTGGAAAAATAATATATTCTCTAGAGATCGGCACCGTCAAATAGTTCCACCAAAAAAACGTGGTTTTGATTTAATTTTCAACACTTATATGGGCTTAAAAAACGGAAGCAGTGGAAATGCACAAACACAAATCTCAGATGTAACTAAACAAATACGGACATAACCTTAGGTTAATGAGCTGCAAGTTACCCCATTGTTTTTCATAGATGGTGCCAGTAGTCTGTAAAGGTGCGTTCAATAATGAAATGCCGCCTATGTCATTTTATCAGACTATGTCATTTTACGACAGTCTCCCCTAAAAATACATTAAAATTTCAGAAGAGAGTCATCGTTAGTTTTACCTAAATGTTATGTATAATTTTATAATTATTTAAGAGGACATCTCGAATTATGGCCTCAGAATTACAGGAATTCCCAATTCATTGAACTTATTGAAAACTGCAGCGTCTGCCCCAAAGAAAATAGAGCCACGAGATGCCACTGAAGGGGGCGTGTTGCGTAAAGGGAAGACTGTGCGCTGACGACACTCCTTGAGGTGGGGCAAGGGAACGTAATTAACCAATAGAGTTTAAGGTCATTTTGAGCTCAAAAATTAAGTCTAATAATCATTGGCCAAGTTAGTTTCCATCTTCAGAGAATCAGCCATTGCAAGGGTTGTAAACTGATCGACCAATGAGGAGACAAGGGCTGAATTCACTAAGTCAAAATGACCAGCCTTCTGATGGAGGGGAAAATCCGCAACTGACCTCCGATAATTTTGAAACTAAAAACTTGTTCTTCTCTTATCTTTGATTTGTACGGTTGAAAAAGTTGCTTCAATTTTCCCTCAGATAGTGGCTGTCAATAAGTGTTGCGTTGGTAGAATTTGTGTTAAGTTGTGTTCTCATCAGTAAGCACTTCCAGTTACTTAAAAGGGGGTTTTTCCCTTCTTTATTTGCCCTCCGGACAAAAGCTAGAATAACAATGAGTCAACCAAGGATTCTATGCATTAGCTTGATTAATTAGCATTGTAAGGTTGAGATTCTTGAGTTTAATTTTCCTATTAGGTTCAAACATGAATTTATTGTAAATTAGCTGTCACCGTTCCTTTCAACTTAGTCGTAATTCACTCCTCCAGTGATCCTTTCCCCAGTCTATTAGTTTTACAGCGTTAACTGTTCTTTGTCATTGCTACTTCACTCTTTACGAGTGTATAGATATTTCGTGTCTGTAATTCAACTATTAATAAAAATTAGTTTCCTCTAACTTGAGTTCCATTAATTTCATTAACTGAAGCTAACTGAGTTTGACGGTTCCGAAAATATTCATACGGACGTTGGCCACGTTCTCTGATTACTTGGAGAACAGAAGAAGCAAAAATCTGCGTGAGTGTTTCAATGAATATACTACTTTATGTCAGGTTCTACGCGAGTCTACCTCCTATAGGAAGACAAGTAAAAGGTAACAGAATTTGAAATTCGAGGGGTCTCGGACCAGTCCAAAAATTGAAGTATCGGACTGGAGATCCGAACTACGAGTATATATTCAAGGCACGACATTGAGAGGTCCGGGAGTCTCGGACGAAGATCCTGTTACAAAAAGAAGCAAGAAGATCAACAGAAACGAGAAGAGGGTACATTGAGAAACGCTTACCAGGGCCCAATCCCCATTAAAAGTAAGAAATGGAAAAATCTGCAGGATCTGGCCAAATTTCTTAAGGGAGCAGATTCCATGGCATTTTATCAACAGTTATCATCCAGAAGACAGCCATGATGAATATGTCGATGACCCGCCAATAGACGCTTAAGTAAAGCAGGGGACAAGTGGCACGAGTTCAGAGTTGAACATCATTTTTGATTGTTACGTTACTAGTAAAAGTTTATTTTGTAAAATCTATTAAACCAATAAACACACTGTTTAGCAAATATGTTCTTTACGAATTATTTTTTTATCAGTCTTACTTTCCCAGAAGTAAGTAAACCTTAATTACCGATTTTCTCAAAATCTGTCCGGGTGGACTTTTGTCGTTATTCCCCGGTATCCTTCAAACAGAAGGATGTACGAGTATAAGCATGAGTACGACATAAGAAATAAAAATGGTATGTCCACCGCTCTAGCCAAACATGCAACTGACAATCGGCTTGAATTTGATATTACAAGTGTAAAAATTTTATACAAAATGCTGGGCTGTTTCAAAAGAAACATCCAATAAAGAGTGACATTACGAGCATGAGTATTAGAACTGATATACAGGGTGGCCCATCGAAGCGGTCGCACTCTCCTGGTATATTTTGAGAAAAATGCTCGGACACGTCAATTTTGATTTCTAGAGGAACGTCTTTTCATCTATAGCCGTACAATACAGGGTGATCCAAAAATAGGATATTGAGTTACACTTTAGGATTTCAAATGGAAACTCCCATTTTTTTAATTTTTAGATTTACCATGAAGTATTTAGTAACTTGTGCACAATAAAGTTTATACCTATGTTCAATCGTTGTGAAACTATTTGAGCTTATAATAAAATTCTAGATATTATGATAATAAGGGATTATATCGTAAACATAATAATCAATATAGTTTACTATAGTAACAAGACTTTTAGGGTCATTTCATCAGTCGTCCCAATAATTGTAAGATGCCCTTATGGCGTCCTTGATTTTCATAGTCATATGTATCCTTCAGACAGGCTGGGCTATTTTTAGATTTCTACTATTTCGTGTCAGCGTCGGCTACGTTTGCTTTTTGAGTTGTAGGAAATTTCAGGCTGATATAACAGATGATATAATTCAAAAGCATGAGCAATTTGATGCAAATAGATTCTGTAACATAACCTGAAAATCGAGCGCTGACATGGAACGGCAGAAAACTATGAAAATCAAGGCCATAAAGGCGTCCTACAATTGTAGGAACGACTGACGATACGGCCCTAATATTAAAGAAAGTCTCCGAGTATTAAAAAAAGATAACACAACTTAGATATAGTTTACACGCACATTAAAGTTAGAGTAAAAATTAATTTGCTATAAAGAGGTAGGTCGATGTGGTAATATGTGCTGAAAGTGGTTTCATTTACCTCCATCCAATATAAATCGAATCCATTCCTCACATTTTCAAGCATGTCTTGAGTTATTTGTCTATAATCAGCCGTAATCCGCTGACGAAGATCTTGAATGGAATCTGGCTTCATACTAAAAACTTTACTTTCCAAATACCTCCAAAAAAGTAATCTTAAGGACTTAGGTCTGGAGATCTCGGCGGTCACTCAATGGGGTCTCGTCTGCCGATCCACTGATTCATGAAATGGGAGTCGAAAAACTGTCGTACTGGAGCCACATAGTGCAACGGTGCACCATCTTGTTGGAAATGAATGTAGTTTTCATTATAATTAACGCCATTTTCTATTATTTCGGTAATTCGTGTCTATTGTATTTTCTAACATGTCCAAGTACGTCTCTCCCGTCAAGTTTCCAGAAATTAAGAAAGGTCCTCTAATATGATTGCCAGAAATGCCGGCCCACTCATTTATTGTTTCAGGATACTGCGAGTGTATCTCTTGAAACAAATATGGATTCGAGTCACTCCAATATCGACAATTATGTATAGTTACAGCACCATATAAATAGAACGTACACTCATCCGAGAAACAAATATTAACAGATTTGCATTGTTGATTGAACGTTGGGACATTAATTCGCAAAATTTAAACCTTCTATCAAAATCGTCTTCATTATCACGTGTGGTCTCATTTTGTAGGTCTCATAAATATCTAAGAATCTATCAACACTTTCGATTGAGTCCCAAAAAAACACGTTTTCTCATTATTTGTTGTCAAATAAAAAGTTTTTCCACAAAAATTAGTATACGCATTTTATGCGTCCATGTTTTAAATACCCCGTTGATCAACTTGCAGCAATAAAACCAGACCTTACAATTATTTCGGGGAAATTTGTTAATATGATTGGACTATTATTTTCTTTAGCTACAGTAAAACTATTAGCGTATGGTATATCTGGCACAAATATGTTTATTTTTCAACAACTAGAAATGCTTTCTGAATAATAATTTTAAACTTTTTAAATAATTTTAGTAGTACCGTTTGACGCTTTTGTTTAATTCTGAAAAATCACATGTACATGAAGATAGCGATTAATCTCACCTAAACGTCGGCGTCGTATTGAAATGAGAAGTTTAAAATTGACGGAACCAACATAGAATTAAGGAGTCCGATCCTGTATTTGCAGCGTCTGACAACAAATTAATCGCTCTTATAAAAATCAAGGTTTTAGTAGTGTTCTACTGGTTATAAAAATACAGTCAGTGCGCCAAGAAGAACGTAACAACTGATTGGCACCGTGAGTACCCTTTGGGCCACTTTCTGATAATAGTTCTGCGTTAAAACCCAATAACATCATAAACATACTGGTAAATTAATCATACTCCTGGCCGCATACCTTTCCATTTGCGGACAGGACCGTATCTAGAAGAATGTCATATCGTCTTCACCCAGAGCTAACTAGAAACATTTAATATGATTACTCAAACTATGACAAGTAACCCTACCACATCACAAAACCCTACGCCCAAGTCATACTCAAAAGTTGTCTCCCAACACAGCGAAAAACATCCTAACAAAGAACAAGCAATAGTTTTCAGCACTATAGAGGGAGCTAAACTACAAGACTATCTTCTGAAATTAGGTCCACTGGTAGAGCCCAAAAACATTATATTTTGCTCAAGGATATCGAACAACAGAATATGTGTTTACCTCTCAAGTAAAAGTTTGGTTGACCAGTTCATACAACAGCATGGAAAATTAACCGTAAATGGAGAAATAATAAAAGTTCGTCGCCTAGTTACCCCCTCTGATAGACTGGTAATATCGAACGTTTGTCCGACCATCCCGCATGCAGTTCTAAACGACGCGCTGCAAAAATTGCATTTAAAGCTTTTATCTCCAATTTCATTCCTCAGAATTGGAGCCACTCTAGCGGAGTACAGTCACATTTTGAGTTTTAGGAGGCAAGTTTACATAGCACCTTCAGAGAATACGGATATCCCAGAATCCATAGAGATAACGCACAACGATCTGACCTATCGTATATTTCTTACTTTAGACAGTCAAAAGTGCTACAAATGTAAACTTATTGGACATATTGCTTCACAGTGTCCATCGATCCAGATTTCGCAGACTTCCACAGAATCAGAGACCCTCAACGATGAACTGTCAAACCCATCCGAAAATCAAGTAGTATCAGATATAACTACAGAAGATTCCACCACAGCCCACATACATCTGCCCAAAGAAAATACCAAAGCAATTACGAACAAAAACAGCCACCAACATCCTCAAAACACTAACACAAACATCATTAGCCTGCACGGCGAAGGAACACCGAATAATGACGAATTAATAACTCCAAGCATATCCTCCAAAAGGAGCTTCTCAGAAATACTAACACCAACGGAAGACACAGGTGCACCTCAAAGCTATCAAGTAACATTCACCAAACCGACTGCAGATAACATCAAGAAACACAAACCTGATCAGGAATTAACAATACCCATAAAAAGCAGCCTTGAACCTATCAAAAATTTTATAGAGACTCAGCAGACGGTACTGAACATCGATCAGCTCACCAGTCTGTTGGAAAATGTACATGGAGCCAAGGATGCCATTAATGTAGTAAACAACTATACCTCAGATTTCAGAGCTCTTATAGAAATGCTTCTCCTAATTTACCCCCATTTGACAAACCGCACAATAAAGAACAGATGCACAAGATTAAGGAAAAAATTGGAACACCACATCGATCAAACGGTAGGATCACTAAGCGACACGTCATCCATAGATTCGACGTTTTAATAACAATAAAATTCACGTCAATTCTACAATGGAATTTAAATGGATATCTTATCCATTTGACCATGCTTCGAAAGTTATTAACTGATCACAAACCAGATATCATTTGCCTACAGGAAACTCACTTTAGTGACAGTAAAACACACACGCCTAAGCAGTATATAGGTTATTTCAAAAATAGGAATACGGGAACAGCAAGTGGGGGAGTGGCTATATATACGAAGTCGTATATGCAATCTAGTCAAATCAATCTCGTTACTAATTTAGAAGCTGTAGCAGTTACCATAGAAGATGGAGAGAAGGTCAATATCTGCAATGTATATATCCCACCTAACTACTTTTTGGATAAGAAAGAACTGGAAGACTTGATACAACAAGTTCCCGCTCCTCGCATAATTATTGGAGACTTTAACGCACATGATTATACGTGGGGGTCCTTCAAAAATGACCAACGAGGAAACATAGTAAGAGGCATCCTTGACTCAAGCCACCTAGCCTTGCTGAACGACGGTAACTGTACTAGATTCGACGCCGCATCAGGAAGACTCTCCGCAATCGATTTGAGCCTATGCACCCCCGGCCTGCTAACTCACCTACATTGGAGTACAGAAGATGACTTATATGGAAGCGATCATTTCCCAATACTTATATCAAACAATAAAAACAACAAAAACACTGAATCAACGCCTCCTCAAAAGTGGAGATTAAAGCAAGCTAATTGGCATTCATTCTCACACTATATAGATAGTAACCTTGACCGCAATATAAAATCTAATGTCAGCATAGACTCTATAGTGGAACAGCTCAACAAGACTATAACTGATGCCGCACAACATATCCTAGGTAAAACCACCCACGTAAAAAATAGAAATCCTGTGCCTTGGTGGAACAACGAATGCGAATCTGCACTCAAAGAGAGTAAACAAGCGGTCAATAAGCACAAAAGACACAAAAATCTCAATACATTAAGGAACCTTCGGAACAAACAGGCCAAATTAAGACTAATAACTAGAAAAAACCAAAAACAATCGTGGCAGAATTACGTCAGTAGCATTACTTGTAACACACCAATGCCCAAAGTATGGAAAAAGGTGAGAAGCATTTCTGGAACTAAGACTTACTCACCAATAAGATGTCTAAAAGACGGTGAAAACACTGTCACTGAAAGTCATCAAATATCAGAAATATTATCCAAGAAATATTACTCCAACTACAGCAATGGAAACTACTGTTCAGACTTTACGAACTACAAACTAAATGCAGAATCAGTGATAATCCCCATAGAAGACAACAGCGATCCAATCAACCTACCCATCACAGAATTAGAGTTCTTGGATGCACTCAACGACCTGAAAGATACTGCTGCAGGACCAGATGACATTCCGCCTATTTTCCTAAAGAAACTTCCCCCGTCTGCTCATAACCGCTTATTACACATATTCAACACCATCTGGACAACGAACGTTTTCCCCAAAATATGGGGACAAGCAATAACAGTTCCTATCCTGAAGTCTAATAAATCACCCCAGCTACCAGAATCGTACAGGCCTATATCACTAACCTGCTGTATGTGCAAGCTTCTTGAGAAAATAATTAACCGCAGGCTTATGTGGAGTCTCGAACATAAAAACCTATTAGCCTACCAACAAGCTGGTTTCAGATCAAATAGATCTACTATAGATAATATAATAGACTTAGAAACCCACATCCATGAAGCATTCTCGGACAATCAACATTGTATGGCAATTTACTTTGATATCAACAAAGCGTTTGATACAGCCTGGAAATACAACATCATTTCTAAACTCCACAAATGGGGATACAATGGAAACATTCTATCCTTCATTTCCAACTTCCTCGACAACAGATGTTTCCAAGTACGAACAAATGGTGTACTGTCGGAACAAAAACAACAGATCAACGGAATACCTCAAGGCTCTATTATTAGTCCAACTCTATTTCTTATAGCACTTAACGACGTTCTAAGAGATATCGAACTACCTCTTCAGGCCCGTCTATACGCGGACGATATGATCGTATTTGTGAGGGGAAAGAACTTGACAACAAATGCATCGTTATTACAACATTACCTGAATAAGCTGGAATACTGGTCTAAGCAGACAGGATTTACCTTTTCAACAGAGAAAACAACTTGCATCATTTTCTCGAAGAAGCCTGTGCGTGACAAGCCCACTTTAATGTTGTGCAATAAGATTCTAAAGTACACCAGCGACATCAAATTCTTGGGAATCACATTTGATAATCGACTTAATTGGAAGAAACATATAACAGATGTCATTCAGTCTTGTCAAGCAGGGATCAACATGCTAAAGTACCTATCAAACAGACACTGGGGGGCTGAAAGTAAGACACTGCTTACTATATATAGAGCACTTGTAAGATCCAAGATTGACTATGGCTGCATCGCGTACAACTCAGCAAGACCTTCAGTTCTCAAACCTTTAAACGTGCTTCACAACACTGCGCTGCGATTAATATTAGGAGCATACAGAACCACACCGGTAGACAGTCTGTACTGTGAATCGGGAGAAGCACCATTACACATAAGACGTCAGATAATGAGCCTCACATATTTTAATAAGAAAATCGCAAATATCAATACATCAGCCCATAAATATTTAGCCACTACAAGGTCCTATAGGAATAGCATAACAGGCACTCCTTTTCACAACAGAATCAGAGTCTACTTAAGAAGTCTCGACATCCAGAACGTACCGTCAACACTTACTACTGTCACCGATACCATCCCGCCTTGGATTATATGTCAACCAGTTACCAATACAACACTCATCAAGTTCAACAAAACCGAAACACCCAATGAAGTTATATACCAGAATTTCTGTAATATCATAAGCGACTATCCAGGGTCAAAACAATTATACACTGATGCTTCAAAAACAAAGCAAAGCGTAGGAGCAGCAGTCATCACTCCCACATCCACAATAAAACTGAAGCTCCCAGCAGCAGCATCCATATTGACGGGTGAGCTTTACGCAATCAGAGAAGCTGTCCAGTTTATCAAAAGCAGTCCTTATCAGAGGTGGGTAATAATTACAGACTCCTTAAATTCAATCGAGTCCATAAACAAACTGAATCCCAAAAATCCACTGGTCAACCTAATCAAGGAGGAAATACACCGGAACTTACTTCTAAACAAGGAGATAACTCTATTATGGGTTCCCTCACATAAATCCATATTGGGCAACGAAATGGCGGACAGGGGCGCAAGATCAGCGGCGGACGCCAAAATACAGACAATACAAAAGATTCCTGTTTCCGATATCAAGACATACTTCCACAACATGGCAATAGAACAGTTTAACAATAAATGGAGAAGCGGATCAGCGAAGCTTCTTGAAGTGAAATCTCGTCTTGGTTCCTGGCAGATCAACACTACAAATAGAAGGCACCAGGTTCTGCTGACCCGTCTTCGTCTGGGACACACCAGGGCCACACATGGTTACCTCATATCGGGAGATCCCGTACCTCTTTGTACAATTTGTGAAGTGTCCCTCACCGTTAAGCACATTTTAGTGGAGTGTCCCATGCTAGAATACCAAAGAGTGTCCTCCAACTTAGGATCTAGCTTAATAGACATTATAGGCTCAGAATGTAACATAAACAATCTACTCTTATTTTTACAAACCACCAACTATGCTCATAAAATTTAGTGTAACACTGTGTACTGCTCCGCCGCTAATGACCATTAGGCCGATGCGGCAATTGTATTTTTTTTTATTGAATTAAAAAAAAAAAAAAAAAAACATAGAATTAAAGTTTATTTTTTGAAGGCGGATAAATACAGAATCAGTTTAGACACGTTTCTCAATTCTGTGCTAATTAATATTCATGCCATAATGATAGGATGCTCAAGGTATCCACTAGGGTGTCCCAGCCTAAGGGGGTAAACAAAATTTTGTTCGAATTGAGATACCCCTCTATTTTCTTCCATTTGACTCTAACAACGCTAAAAGTAAATTTGCTTTTGATTTAAACAAAGTCATCGACATTTTTCTCTAAAATGAAAAAAAAACGGATAGCTACCATCTAAACAAACTAGTCTTCTCTGTCCAACCACAGTCAGTCAACCGCAGACAGATGTTTTGTGCTTTTTGACAACTCATCAGCATCCTCTACGCTTGGCCTCAGGTCAGGACAACAAACGAAAGCATAACAGCTAACCTCTATCTGAGGTACAAGATCTATCAAAGCAAGACACAGTATAAGGTGCCATCTACTGCTAGAATCGCAGTTTATTCTGGCTTATTTTAACAGTTAGCATATTATATCGAAGCAGTAAAAGAAGACAAAGGGAATTTCATTCGCCAGACTGGGCCAGCAAGTTCTTTCGATCTGATGTAGCGTTTACCGTGGGCTAAATTAGCAACAATTCTTACTTTAGTTTCCTCATCTACGTCGTCGTCGTCAAACAAAAGTAAGACAAAGGCCTCATCTGTCAAATACCATAAACGTTGGCAGCACGTAATACCTACTTCATAAAAGATAGTTCAATGAGTGGCTTTGAAGGTATGTTTGGTAGGCAACCAAATATTCTTATATAGTTAGTACGGAGTACAACTGCAGAGGGACGCTGATGCTGGATTTTCCCGTACCGATTTTTTTGACTATCCAATGTTCAATGCTTTGTCGTTGATCTATTCGTAATTCTGAATCGAAAGTTGAATTTTGTGCGGTGCCAGCATTTTTATTAGCTTTGTGTCGTTGATACTGATACCGATTGAGCGTTAAACTTTGAATTTACAAATTCAATCTTTGTAATCGAGACTTATCGGAAGCAGTGATTTAAAGGTGCGTGGTTTCTGGTTGTACTGGTACAATCACTAAAAGGCATACATTTCGAAAATATCATGCCGCTCTTTTTAACAAATTGATCGAGCAAGTGCGAAATCTAGTTTTGGACAATAAAAGTCACGAACAAATTTATAAAAGCCATTTGGTGTGTGCCTTACATTTTTCGGAAAGTGCCTGGAACCAAGAGAGGTCTGAAAAGGACAGCTTTTCCCACATTACATTTTCCTACATTTCCTGAATTTCAGCCTTCAAGTAAGTCATAACTTTGTTTACATAAGTACCTATATAAACCAGGTATATTCACTGTGTAATCAGTGAATAATCAGTTGGCACAAGGTAGCTATCCGACTCGAACGTGGCGTATAATACTAAAAATAGCGCCAGTCATCATAATCAGACTTCAACGATTCATAAAGTAATCTTACAATTCATGTCAGCCCAGTTTCTTAATCAAGCCGTCAACTTCACCGTACTCGGAAGTTATCTAAATCCTGATTCCAAAATTATCCCTCTTATTCCTGGATTAATATTATAAGGAGATGAACATCGCTACTAACTTAAATTAGTTTTCGGTACAGTCTTCTTCAAACGCGATCTTCTATAATATATTTTTTCTTTGCTCTACGAGAATATGGGTTGTGCCAGGGCAAAATTTTCCGCTTCAATTCTCTATTTGTTAAAAATAGGGTTAAAAATAATTTTTTATTTCTTTCGTGAAGTTATTTCATCGCTAAGGGAATGAACCTAGGCCCCTGTTTAGCCTTAAAACACTCATAAATTTAATTTTTCAACGGATTTTGCCTCTGTACCCGTGGGTTTGCACCTTATCCACTGTATTTGTATGATAACTTTGGAACGAGTAGAACAAATATTTATGGTACCTTTTCATGCCCTTACTGGCTACAGCAGAGAGTGCTATAGAAAGTTAAATTGGTTTAAATGTCATTAAGCAAAAAAATGAAGATTAGCACTATTATAAATAATCTTTAATAATAAAAGGATTACAGTAATCGTAATTCGTTCCAATTATTTATTAATTGAACAGTTTCCAGATATGTGTGTATACGTTGTAGTCAAAACTCATAATCGATAAAAAGCACTTTTGACCGCAAGCATCGGTCAGAAGTGGTTTTGACCGATGCTCTGGATATATAGATCAAAATGTTGATGCCCAGACTTCGTACAGTCAGAATAATTTCGTGCTGAAGCAGTTCCAAGTAACGCGAGAACTTTAATGTACCATTAATGAAGAAAGGTTCAACAATGTGGTCCCGTAAAATACCCCCAAACATTAACTCTTTGAGGATACTGCGTCATTAATGATAAACTTAAAAGTTTGTTTTCCGTTGACTAATATCTAAGATTTTGGGAATTATGATGTCCATGGAGAGAAAAGCTGGATTCGTCCGGGAGCAATATCTTTCGGAGAAATCGATCATTGTTGTCAATGATTTGTCTCATGGCATCACAAAACTCCATTCTCCTGATATAATCAGGAGAAAAATCTTCTGCGTTTTTGGCACTCAAATGGCATGTAGCCATACTTCTCCAAAATTCGCCCGTACTGACCGGGACACCGACTTCTTCTGAGACTGTACTACTCGAACAAGGTTGGTCTCTAAAGCGTCCATTAACATAACCACAATCAGCCTCGTCCCTGGCATTCTTGTCCTCTGAAACATTTTTCTCTTCTTCTCCATTCTCCTGTTGACATGCTTCATGTCGACAAGAGTTGATACCGTCACGACTGACGAGGTTTCGGATAATGCTCCTAACCGTGGTCGGACAAGGACAAGCTTAGTCAAGGCGCATAAAAACTGCGCAGCGACAACTTGTACTGTACTTCTGGCCTTACTGTGCCATAGTATCAGATTCACTTTTTGTTCGCGAGTGTATGTGAAACTCTTTGTGAAAATCTGTGACATCCACTGACGGTTGCGCTTGAAGGAATGACGAAATACGAATTACGTAGACCAGCGTTGAGAGATCGTACAGTGTTGCCAAATGTAGGAAAGCCTATTCTGTCGTCGCGACTCGTTAATCCCAGACACATCTCTAAAACGTGACAACCAAGAATTTTTTGGAACGTCGGTTTTAAGAAAACTTTTATGATATCTAAGAAGTAACTCATCGATCACCTCAAAAATGACCTAGAGAATGACCTCAAAGGTTATTTGGAGGTCAAGTTTGTATCTTTAAATACTACCCACAATTTTTGATACCAGATTCGTGGCGGGCAAGAGATTCATTATGAGAATAGATCTTCATACATGGGGTACATTTAAATTTGACCTAGAAGCCGTTTGGAATGCTGGGAAACTTAAGAGACAATACACTTTTTTTTATTCTTTCGAAAACTATGATAGAGACACACAGTAGGGTTACTAAAAAGGTGAACTGCGTGAATTGGTGCCACACTGTCCAATCCCACGGTGGACAAATGAATCACGTCATATTCCGTATTTCATACCAGCTCCCATACAATAGAATTTCAAATCAAAAAGGATCTTGTTAATACATCAAACACCACTTGTTTTATTACAGATCATCATTGTCGCAACCTCATTGAAAAACTCTTTATTCAGGTAGAAATGGACGAAAACACGAAATACAGCGTTTGTGTGATGTCGTTAAGGAGAGTGGTTGGCATTCCTACTGGTGTTCAATTACTTGTTGGAAAAAAGAAACGCTAGTAGCACTGGACTATCATGGAGGTGGAAATTTTGCATTGGAATGTTTAAGACGCGGTGTTGTCAAGCGAACTAATGATGCAATTCTTGCTTTTAGGATTTTGAATATTTTTCTGTCTTACCCCTGAACTCTCATCACCTGCAATTTTAATTCAATATTAAATTACATGCAGGCGAGCTTTGGTTTTGTTATTGCGTTTGTTTTTATATCGAAGCAGCCGCGCAGGCAGAAGCCTAAATGCCGGAACACCGCGGCTGCTATGATGATCCCAAAGAAATTTTGTTAATACGATTTTTGAACTGCCTAAGGTTAGTAGATCTGGGAAAAGGAGCGGTCATATCGGCTAGTTCTGGATGTACGAAGTTCGACACGGTTAGGATTGGACGCCAAAGTATCTGAGCAGCAAAGCCCGTTGGTGTAGCGATAGAAAAGAGCTAGGTCGCCGACGGCCCGCCGAGACTGTCTGTCAGAGAAGAGTCAACGATCAGTCGGACCGGCCTCATCTGGACAGCATCGAGCATGGATAATGTAGTCGGGGCGGCAGCACCCTAAACGTGTGAGCAATACTCGAGGGTAGGCCTTATCGGGGCCTTGTATAGAGTGAGAAGGTCATGCGAAGAAAAGTACTTCTTAGCCCTAAACAAATAGCCTAGCTTTTTCCCAGCAGCTGCAGCTATTGTCGAGATGTGTATCGTGCCAGATCAGGCCCTCGGTGATCTGGACTCCGACCAGCCGAAATAATATAATAATAATAATATTTATTTACTCTAAAATACAGGGAACATGAAACGAGTAAATAAATATAATATATCCATAGGAGGACAACGCCTGTGCATGGATCATATGTATGTTGAATTGTAAAATATAATAAAATAGAGAGAAAAAAGAAATTATTGGTAAGAATGGTAGAGCATTTATTGTGTAATATTTGAGATTATTTTATTAATTTGATTTCTCCCAATCGTGTTAATAAATATTTTAATTTTTTTTTGAAGCCTAATGCATTGCGTAATTGTTTTAAATTATTTGGTAAATGTTCGTACAATTTTGGAGCTATATACAGGTGACATCGTTTCATTAGGGATTTTTTTGGTTTAGGAACATTTTTTGCGCGTAATTTATATCTGGTTTTATGATTATGTTTAATTATGTCGTGTTCACTAATAGTTTTGTGATAATGAGTGATGGTATGTAAGAAGTAAAGTTGTTTAGTATCATATACTTGTGCATCATTATATAAGTCATTAGTTGGGTATAATTTTGATTTGCCATTTGCGTAACATTGATTTTAAAATTCTTCTTTGAAGTACATCTAAATCGTTAAAGTACGTCGTGCATGCAGCACCCCACACTACTATACCATATGTTATGTGTGGCTCGACTAAAGTTTGATATATTATTCGTAGATAATATTCAGTTAATATACCGGTTAGAAATTTTATTTTATATGCTATGAATCTAATTTTCTTTAGTATGTGAGAAATATGTACATCCCATCTCAAGTGGGGATCTAGATAAATTCCTAAATATTTTGTATCATTAACTCTATTGATTTTTATATTTTTATCATTTACCTTAAACCGAAGGTGGTTATATTTTGGTAGATGATTAGATAGTGATGAAAATGGTAACAAATGTGTTTTAGTAAAGTTAATTGTTAATTTTCGGTTATTAAACCACTGAATAATTTTGCAAAAGTCATTTTCGATAATATCTTTTAAGTCGTTCCAATCCTTACCTTTATAGAGTATAGCAGTATCGTCTGCAAAACTGACTATTTTACCAGTAGTGTTAATTTTGAATATATCGTTTAAATAAATATTGAATAACAGAGGACCCAAAATTGTACCTTGTGGAACACCACATTTAACAAACATTTCTTTACTATACGAGCTTAATACTTTTAATACTTAATACTCTTTGGCAGAACTAACCGTCCATCTTAATTGGATGAGCGCAAGAACGCTTTTTGTTCTTCAAAGTACAGTACTGTGATTTGGAAGCATTGATCTGTACAAGATTGTTGCGTCCCCAAGCAGTGATAGTATCCAGGTGTCTTGTCAGAGAGGAAGTCGTCGCTAGTCTTCTTTTTTCCAGCTCAGCCGCAGAGATCGGCTTGTCACTCTGAATTCCTGCATGTAGAGTGCTGTCGTCAGCGAAGCTGTGGATTGGGTTGATCGTGCAGGAAAGGAGGTCGTTGATATTTAAGCGAAACAGTGTTGGAGCCAAGACCGATCCCTGGGGAACACCCGCGTAGACATTGTGGGATGAAGAGGAGAGCCCGTCAATTACGACGGATATCTTGTGGCAATAGAGAACGTCAGCCACCCATTTGGATTGGGTTGATCGTGCAGGAAAGGAGAACCCGCCAATTACGACGGATATCTTGCGGTCAGAGATAAAGTCAGCCACTTATCTGCAAAGCTTTTCTGGGAGCCCATAGGATGGAAGTTTGCTTAAGAGGGCAGCGTGCCACAGCTGATCGAACGCTTTCGTGATGTCAAGAGCAACGACATGAGCCTCACCATAAGACTGCATGAGATTACTCCGTAGTTGAGTGACGTAAGCTTGGACGTCCCTGTCGATCGCTGGTACCGCAAACCATGCTGCTTGTCGCTAATCAAGCCGTAACGTTCCAGGTAGTCCAGAAGCTCGCGTTTTATGCACCTCTCCATCAACTCACTTATAACAGAAAGCAGAACGATAGGTCTTTTTTTGGGATGGGTTGGACATGAGCAAATTTCCAGTTTTCTTGGAAGGTGCCGGATTCATAAGATATCTGGAAGAGACGCGAAAGAACTGGAGCAAGCTCCGCTTCACACCTCTTCAGTACAATGGCAGGAATCAAGTCTGGCCAGAAGCTTTGTTGATGTCGAGCGACAAGAGAAACCGTCTTACGGTCTTATGCTTGTATATTAGTTCCCGCATAGTGTAGGGAACCCTTTGAATTGACGGCGCTTGGGCGTTGGGGGGACGTCCATGGTGGAGTTGGCAGCAAAGATATTGGCTAGCACTTCCGCCTTGGCCTTTGAGTCGAATACAATAGATCCATCCTGACACGTAAGTGCGGAAGGCTACTGTGTGAGAAGTTCTTTTCAATCTGCTTGGCCAGCGTCCAGAAAGACCGACTGCCATTGAGCTGCGACATAATTATATTAAAAAATTAAGAAATAATAATCAAATTAATTCTAGACAAAATATTTTAATGTGTCCTTATTTTTAATTAACTGATTAGCCAAAAATTTAATTATCCAAATTCCTTGTGCCTAACTTTTATATCGTGCTGGTTTTTGGCATTGCGAACGGCTTCGTTACATTTGTTTCTGGACTCGACGTCGGCTTGTCTGTTATCTACATTGGGGCTTTGTAAGAAGGTTCTGTGTGCCTTGATCTTCTGCTGGCGAGCAGTGTCACACGATTTGTTAAACCAGCCGTTGGACCCTGGTTTAGACACTTTCACTGTGTGAGGGATGTATTCCTCCATTCCGACGTGGATAATTTCTGTTATCGAAGTGAAACAGACTTCTCTCCAAGGAAAGCTAGAGAAGAAGTCTCTGAGCCCCTCCCAGTCGGCATGTTTCTGCTGCCACAGCGGCTTCTGACCGAAATCTTACCTCCACAACACCGTGGTCTGATTTACCCAGGGGGGACAGGACAGCAGTGCTGTAAGGGACAGGATGCGTGGTCAGAAAGAGATCCAGCAGGCGAAACGAGGGGGAAAAAAGTAGTGCTCGTCACCAGCCTTAACGCGTGTACAATCACTTGTACGGCAAGAAGTTATATACTCGATACAACAACTTCCGGAACAAGCATTTGCCGCGGCCCCGCTCAGTAGGGGTTACAGTGTCCGGTCATGCGGTAATAATGGTGATTGATCAGTCTGTACCTGTTGTACACACAAACACCAATATAAGGAAAGCGGAGTAAAGGATGTGCTCATATAATTGTAGACAACCCATGTCTACGTCCCTCGTGTGCCTGATTGCCTAAGTGTATCCTTATGTTTGGCTGGTATGGAGCATAACACTGCATAGACTATATACACTTCTTTTTTAGATTTATTCTCAGTTCTTACTTCTTTTTCGGTAAAACGTCTGGATTATTTCAAAAGATCTTGGAAATGTGCACGTTTTCAGTATGTCGGTAAATAAGGTCTCATTCAGGTGGAAATACCGAAAAATCGGTAGATTCGCCAACATTGACAAAATCGCTCATCTATGATCTGTGAAGGTGGCAAATTTGTCATTTGAATGTAAACAAATCAGTGATGCCTCTGTTGCAGAATTTGTGGCGATCCTGATCTTTCTTTCGACCTAAAAGGACCGATCGGAATCGACACAATTCACAATTCAAAAATGCGTACGCTCAAAATTAAACCATTATTTGGGCGTCAACAATAAACTAACTGAATATTTATCTTAATTCAAGGAACTGGTGTAGCATATTGGCAACGCGGCAGATTGCACGACCTTCTGCGTCACCATCGCTAGGTAACGCGGCGATGAGCTTCATTATCCAGGCGGCTTCTCTATTTTTCTAATATAATGTGCCTTACCCACTTATCTCTCGTACACATTAAACTCGCGCCCGTTGATCTTGATTCACACCGGATACACATTTTGTTAACTACAATATCATACTGTAAGCATCTTTTTATCAAAATTTTCCTGGGCATTTTT
Organism: Acanthoscelides obtectus; assembly: GCA_963669975.1. NCBI lineage: Eukaryota > Metazoa > Arthropoda > Insecta > Coleoptera > Chrysomelidae > Acanthoscelides > Acanthoscelides obtectus. The sequence goes on along the minus strand of CAVLJG010000004.1, from coordinate 72,189,416 downwards.
GATATCTGAAATCACATCCCCGACCGCTGCTCCCCACTGCACCTGAAGACCTTTTTTTCCAAGTAGGTTATGGATTGGCTCGACTTATTATGTTTGAAAACAATTAGAAAAATTTTGATCGATCAACACATTTAATTTCATTGCATCGTAAATTTCTAAGCTTTATGTTTACATTTTATATTTTATTAGATCACAGTGAGATAATTCTGTTTTACTGCCATGCAACTGCAATACCTTTTCTACAAAATAAGCACCAGCCGGCAATTGTAGGACTTCCATGAGCTGTAGAATGTATTATTATAAAAATCAATTTTTTTGAGAAAACCGCAATAAAAATAAAAATATATTTTGATTTGGAATTTATTGTGCTTTTAAAACGTGTCGGAACAAATATTCTTCACAGGGTTGGAGGTTAGTGTCTTGGAAATAGATGTGATCAAGGTAAATAGTAAATTGTCCGCCCGATTAGATGTTGCAACATTTAGTATGTAAGCTTTTATAGCTAAGAAAAGGGGCCAAGGTTCAATTCCTTAGCGATAAAAACTTGATGAAAGAAAAAAAAAGAACAACCTTATTTTCGCAAATAAAAAACTGAAGAGGAACTGGGGCTAGATTGCTTGGATTAATATCCGGTGACCATTTTTGAACAAATGCTGGGAAATTTAGACGAGGCGAAAATCTCGTATTCGCGAGAGAAGTTTTCCAACTCAATTTTTTTTTAATAATCACGTTTGTTAAACGTCCCTCAACATGAATCAAGAGCTAGTCGCTCGATAACCCGGATTTAAACAATTTTTCAAGCAAATAACACAAACATGTTTTTTCCGCCTCGGATTTATTTTTGTTGTAACATTCTGAACAAGTCTTCAGTAACTTTCCTCTAAAGTTGACCGTATCTAAGCGGTTTGATGTCTCAAAACCCATAAAAATTGGTATCTATAATCTTCGAAAACTTGGTTAAGAATTTTGAGTTTGTCAAGTTTCCACATCAAAGATAACACCTTCAGTTACAAGACTCCAAAGGGTATTTTAAGATTAGTTTACTTTAAAACAATCTTAGGCCTTGTTTGGCTGCCCAACATTGGCGAGCTTTTGATTTTCTAAGGCTGTACAGTCATTTATTAGTAAATTAGCTTTTAGAACCTTGAACCCGTACGTTTGATATTGAAATTCTTCCTGACCGCAACTAGGTTACATGACAAACCTGGCGAAGCCGCCTTAGTCATAAACCTTTGAGCGATAGTGGATCAACTGCTATTTAATCCAGACGATTAGCATAAATCTTTTCCTGTACCCTGAGGAAGTAATCAGGAACTGAGACGGTAATTCAGATTTATTTCCGCCTAGATAAAATGCGAAGTACAGCAATTTCAAATTATTTATATTCCAGTGGCGTCGAGAGGAAAAAGATATGAAGCTTGGAATATCACCTCAATCAACTGGATGCATGAAGAGAGATCGTTGAGTAGGTTAGATGTTTTTCAGGAAATGACTTTTTATGTTTATGTTAAGTATATTATATGCCTGACACTTTGGTTAATTTGCGTAGTTTGTGCATAAATTAAACTAAGTCGTGATGAGTGCAAGGATACAATAGACAATAAAAAACTACTCTTCCGGAAAATAAAAAGATATCTGTTTTAGTTTGCCTGGAAACAGAATTATCTCTAACTCTAAAATTTTCCAAGACATCATGAAAACTATTGAAAAGATATATATATATATATATATATATATATATATATATATATATATATATGAGCAGTAGTCATTGCCAAAGCCAACGACCAGTTGGCCACAAAATACAATTAATTGTTAATTGGGAGATTGGCAACTTTTTAGGTTTAAGTTGACTCTTTTGACGATAAAATCAAGCTTTCGGCATTCTCTATGGAGCCTTCATCAGGATTCTGAAAACACAATTACAATATTTATTATGTATTCGTATATTCTAATACCAATAAACTATTGGTATACGTGATCCACCCAAGAGTTATAGAAATTGAAAACACGATAAAAATGTTGTTGATGTTGACGCACGTTGTTTTTTTTTATATCAAAGTAGCCGCGCAGGCAGAAGCCTAAATGCCGGAACACCGCGGCTGCTATGATGATCCCAAAGAAATTTTGTTAATACGATTTTTGAACTGCTTAAGGTTATTAGAACTGGGAAAAGTTTCCTCTTGTAGATTGTTCCACAATCTCGACACCCTCGAGACAAAGGAGCGGTCGTATCGGCCAGTTCTGGATGTACAAAGTTTGACACGGTTAGGATGGGACGCCGAAGTCAGGCGGGTCTGTCTGGCAGGCACATTGCGCGGCGGCATCATGGAAGAGAGCTCTGAGGAGCAAATCCCGTTGGTATAGCAGTAGAAAAGAGCTAGATCGCCGACGGCCCGCCGGTGCGAAAGGGTCCCGAGACCGTCTGTTAGAGAAGAGTCATCGATCAGTCGGACCGCCCTCCTCTGGACAGCATCGAGTACGGACAATGTAGTCGGGGCGGCAGCACCCCAAACGTGTGAGCAATACTCGAGGCTAAGCCTTATCTGGGCCTTGTATAGAGTGAGAAGGTCATGAGAAAAGTACTTCTTAGCTCTAAAGAAATAGCCTAGCTTTTTCCCAGCAGCTGCTGCTATTGACGAGATGTGTTCGTGCCAGATCAGGTCCTCGGTGATCTGGATTCCGACCAGCCGGAAGGAATGGCTCTTTGGCAGAACTCGGCCATCCATCGAAACCGGATGAGCGCTAGGACGCTTTTTATTCGTCAAAGTACAGTACTGTGTTTTGGAAGCATTCAACTGTACAAGATTGTTCCGTCCCCAAGCAGTGATAGCCTCCAGGTCTCTTGTCAGAGAGGAAGTCGCCGCTAGTCTTCTTCCTTCCAGCTCAGCGGCAGAGATCAGCTTGTCACTCTGAATTCCTGCATGTAGAGTGCTGTCATTAGCGAAGCTGTGGATTGGGTTGATCGTGCAGGAAAGGAGGTCGTTGATATACATATAAGAGAAACAGTGTTGGAGCCAAGACCGATCCATGTGGAACACCCGCGTTGACGTTGTGGGATGAAGAGGAGAACCCTTCAATTACGACGGATAATTTGCGACCAGAGATAAAGTCAGCCACCCAACTGCAAAGCTTTTCTGGAAGGCCATAGGATCGAAGTTTGCTTAAGAGGGCAGTGTGCCACACCTGATCGAACGCTTTCGTGATGTCAAGAGCAACGACATGAGCGTCACCAGAAGATTGCATTAGTTTACTCCACAATTGTGTGACGTAGGCTAGGAGGTTCCCTGTGGATTGTTGGTGCCGGAAACCATACTCCCTGTCGCTAATCAAGCTGTGACTTTCGAGGTAGTCCAGAAGCTCGGGATTTATGCACCTCTCCATCACCTGCTGTGTTTAGTGTATATGGTATATTTAGCAGTCCTGTCCATCTAAACTCCAGAAATACATCTTTCAGAAACATTTATAACGTGATAATTTTAACAAGTGGCTTTTAATTCATCGTTCTGTGATAAAAGACGAGAAACTTTTTAAAACCTCTTATTTACCATCTAAAAGAAATCCCAGGCAATTAAAAGAATTAGCATTCCATATAAATGATAATATCCTTATCACGGTTCATTTCAAAGTTAGCGAAACAGGCATTATCTTTATTATCCTAAAGAGTATAAAACTTCACAATGGGGAAAAAGTTGGGAAGTCTGCTCGTGATTTACGTCTTTAAAAAGAGAACGCAAACTTCTTACTGTGATACTTTTTTAACTTCTCACGCATCAAGTCGCCTATTAATATGAAATAAAAGAGACTCGACTGAGCTTGTTTTCCCTTGTGACGTTTCTTACTGGAATAAGAAAAAAACTGTACAAAAAACTTTGCAAATTGTTGTGACGCTTGATAATTTGCCGTAGGCACTTTTTTGGCAAAGGAATAGTAGTTTAGTTGAATTTTACCTCTTGTGTCATCTATATGATTAAGAAATGTTTTGGAAATTTAGATTTGACAGCTTGTTGATTATTATTGCGAACTGCCAAAGCTATTTCCATGGATACTACTATTCAGCATAAAAGCACTGTACCGCTGGCCGTCAGGGGTATTACATAAAAAACCTAAAAAGATTGCTTTTAGTGTGCAAATAGCTCACTCCACGTTGTGAGCGACATCAAAAGCGTCAAATCTACTGAGGAGTGACTCAAAGACATGACATACAGTCTGATCCCTTGCAAGCATTGTTGGTTACAGAAAGCCAAGTAGTCTGTAGTGTGTGTCTCTGAGAAGATGTGGATGGAAGAATGCTGGTAGAGTAGCAAAATTGCATCTGGATGATAATGTGTCTGCACACAAAACATCTTCGCTCTGCCTCACATCTAGGCGCTGATTTGTATTCTCAACTTGACATCGCAAAATGAATTTCAATAAAATATATATATATATATATATATATATAATAATGTAAAATGTAATAACCTCTTCACGTTTCATAAATATCCGTGTCTATAGCCTATTTTTTCACCAGTTAATTGTAATACTTCACCAACCAGGGATTTTTCTGTATATCTCTCATTTTTGAAATTCTGCAAATTTTCTGATGCGATTTCCAGGATGAAGCCTAGGTATATAGTAGAAGCCTTGTATGAGTTTTAGCAACACCGCACGGGTATTACGTATCTTGAGAAGTGACATTATTTCGATTTTTTTGATATTGTATTGTTTTCTTGTGACATTTTATAGGTCTTTCTACAAGATGTTAACTTAGCACTAGGTGACGGACACATTGTGAACTCGTTTTGTAGCTTTACGTGTTACCTAACCATCATGAGCTTTCAGTTATCAATGATTGGCTATGATCTGATGTATAAATCTACTTCAGAGATGGCATTACTGGAGGTCTAAGCTGTAAGTTGTATACTATAACTAGAGAGTGTATCAATAAGAACGCAATATTAGAATTTCGCGCAATTTTGTCAGTCATAAAGTCATAATGATTGTGACATGACATATCGATAGTAATCAGGCGGGAGTTGATGAAAATGAATCATTACACAATAGAACAGCACATCCTAATTGTTAAAAATTATTACCAAAGTGGTGAAAGTTTAACTGCCACGATTAGATAAGTGCAGCTAATATTCGGTCGGAATAATGTTCCTACCCCATCCACTGTTAAAAGTATAATCCAAAAATTTGAAAGTACTGGCTCAGTCAATGATGTGAAACATATGAGACGAGCTCGCAGAGGTTGCTCAGAAGAAAATGTCAGAGCAGTTCGCGAGAGTGTAGCCGAGAGTCCAGGAACGTCTATCCGTCATCGCCCTCAAGAATTGGACATTAAAATAGCCACTCTTCAGCGTATGCGGACAAAATTTTTAGCGATGAGGCCCATTTTCATCTTGATGGCTTCGTCAATAGGTAAACCTGCTACATTTGGGGCACAGAGAATCCAAGTGTATTTCATGAGAAAGCTATGCATTCAAAACGTGTCACTGTTTGGTGTGCACTATGGTCTGGAGGAATTATTATTGGACTGTTTTTCTTTGAGGACGAGGCATGTAATCCACCAACAGTGGATGGCGAACGTTATCGTGCAATGATTGCTCAGCTTATTGTGCAGTGATTGCTCAGTTTATTGTGCCACAATTAGAAGCCATAGATCTTAATGACATATGTTTTCAGCAGGATGGTGTCACATGCCATACTCCTCGTGAAACATGGGCAGTTTTGCACGAGTTTGCTCCTGGTCGAGTCGTCTCCCCGTTTAGTGGCCAGCATTGGCCGCCACGCTCTTGCAATTTAATACCTTTCTACTTTGGGGTTATCTGAAGTCATAAGTTTATACCAAGAAGCCCGCAATCACCGAAGCATTGAAAGCTGAAATCAGATGCTATATCAACGAGATACACCATGTCATGCGTTCAATAATATTATCACAAATTTTATTACTTTATTAAAAGATTGCGGATGCGCCAGCGGAGCCGTGGCAGCCATTTACCTGATTTGTTGTTTCATACTTAATCCAATATATGGTTCAGTTGTTTGTTACGGATTACCATGTTTTATAGAACCTTGAAATATTGCGTCCTTAAGGAAACACTACAGGCAGCAGCGGTGGCCGCAGTAGTAGACTCTTCGGTCTCCTGATCAGCCGCCTTGCGCTGTGCGGGTTCGAGTCCCGTCCCAGGAGAAATTTTTCTCTTGGCTATGGATGTTGTGATTGTCCGTAGGTGGTAGATGGTCTCTGACTGTCGAACGCGGAGGTACCACCCGGCGGATCTCGTAGGCGGAGCCAGAATGTGTGCATGTTGCATGCACACGTGTTCCCTCGCCAGAGTGCGTGTGGCGTCCCCCCTTTCCCCTGTATCCCCCTATAGCCCCACGGTACCCAATGGGTGTTTAGGCCTTAGGCCTTCGTGGTAGTTGGAGTATAAAAAAAAACACCCTTGAGAAGTAAACGGCAATGCATAGGTGCATAGTGAGGATTTGTGTGCTAATAATATGCTTCGATGACAATTTCACTGGATTCTTGTCTCAAATACACTTACTTGAGATTCAAAGTTAGAAATTAGTGGCGCATTCACTTTTTCTTGTCCATTCTAGAAATTACTTAGGCAAATTTGCTGAACTTCAAAAATGAGAGAGATAAGAAATAATTATATTCACTGTATACTGTCGAATTACAAATCATACATGCTAACAGTAATTACACACAACGCGGGCGCGGTTATGATTTTCCGTAATTATCTTCAATGTTTTTGAAAACACAAAAAAAGCGTAACGTAAAAAATCGTAATTCATAACTTTGAACATAACCTGTCTCAGAAAGGACAAAATATAAATAACCCGTCGGACACAGCTAATAGATATACTTAATTGGCAGCATATTCAGTAATGATTTTCTCACACAGCAAATATAACTGATTTGATACACATGCAGATCAATACGCATAATCATCCAGATGCGATCTTGCCATTCAATCCACTTCCTTCTCAAAGATGAAAACTACAGACTACTCAGCTTCACAAAACACATGCAACCAATAATGCGTGTAGTTCAGCCATTCCTCCATAGATGGACCGTCACAACGATCCTAGTGAGCAAACATGGAATGACTGTTTGCACCCTAAACACTACCTAGTCTGCAAGATGACGCGGTCGCTAGCTACATCTCTCTCTCTCTATCTCTCTCAAAGATCAAAGGTGTACAATAACAATACCCCGTAAAATCCTTTTGTTAATAGATATTTAAAGAATAATTACGGATATCTGCAACATTAAACTTTTCGTTTTTCCAAACTGCTTATATTTCCAAAGCTTCCTACTTTAGAGACAAATTCTGAAGCACCCCTTTAGTTCAGACTGACTTGAAAACACTTTGACCGGAGTGAAAAAAAAATGATTTGTATTTTGGGCCTGGCAACATGCAGATTCGTTAATTATGCAAAAAATCCGAATCAGAATATTTTTCAACGAAAATACTACCTGGACTAAACTACTTTATCATTATTTATCATTACGGTCATACTAAAGTCGTGTGTGCCACAGATAGATCAAGGAAATATTATAACTGAGATTATACAGGTATGTTGAATAAAAATCAACAAAAGGACCTCATCCATACTCACTCTCGTCTAAAAAAATGATAATTTATTCATTATAACCTCCACTCTCTCGACCTATCTGTATAACTTCACTTGTCTTGCACACAGCGTGGTGTCGATACATGATGTAATGCACAAACATTTTCCTATTGTCTAGATTTCCACACATATATCCAATTTCTGAGGGTTACCACCTTTATTTTGTAGAGCTGGAAAATTTAGACAAAGGTATGACAGCTGTAAAAGCAGGATGGCTTTTACGCTCTGGACGTTTCTTCTTCACTTCATTTTATTTCCCTGGTAAGTATTGGAATCTCGGAGAGACCGACAGACTGACCGACGGAAACCTGTGACACAGTGATACCCCAAATTTTCGAAAATGAGGTATTATGTTTTGTGAATGTTATACCCGAGGAAAACGAAAAAAACACAATAAACATGTCGCTCAATTCCGATGGTCTGTCTGACGGTCTGTCCGCTAATCTTATAACCGGCTATAACTTGAGAAGTACCGCTCGGATTTCGTTTAAACTTTTATGCAATGTTGCTACTATGCCAAGGACGTAAAAGCTGTGTAGTTTCTGGAAATTCATCGTGTGGCGGCGGAGAAAAATAAAAAACGCTCAATTTTTGTTTTTGACGTTCCAGACGACCTTGATCGTTTTCGGTAAAAGAAAAGTGGGGCTGCAGGGGGTGGAGGATGATATAGCTCAATTTTTTGACGTTGGCATATTTTATACGACTCCAGCTCCCCTAATTCTATGCACATATTAGGCATATTTCACTCATAGATGTGCCGTACATTCACCCTTAAACTCTTAAACCCTACAGTCGGGTGTCGATACGTGCGACGTGGTCCCCAGGATGGACAAGCGTTGTCGTAGGTGGCCGTACGCTACAGTCGGTAATCGCTTCGACACTACTATGGGCTTCGTCAGCTATGCATGGTGAAGACAATATCGTCCTTCGCGCGGGATTGGTCATCGCAACAACCATGTGCACCAGCAGTTCCTCTCAAGCGGGGAGGAAGGTCATCTAATTTTTTATTATACACGTTCGTGGCTAATTTTTTTCCTAGGGCTAATTTGTGCCAAATATAATCCTATACGGACCTACGACAGCATAGCGTGGGAAGTATAGAGTCAACTTACTTGATGCCAATCTCTAGACTGAAAGGGAATGAACCTGTCGGGACTCGAACTAATGATCTTACTTATTTGCGGACGCTTTATGTTTTAAGTCAAGCGGATGAAAAAAAACACCACTTAGTATTGGACGTTTTATTATAAATTGCGGTCTATGTCAACAACATACATGTGTACAAAAAGTTGCTTACAACAGGTTGATGTTTTAATATATTTTACTAAAATGTGACATTTTTTATTAGAAAACTAAAATGCTCAATAGCGCAATAAATCGACAAATCACAAAGTAATTTACTTACTATAATTAATATTTTACATAGCCTTACTAATTATGAGTACTCAATCATCGTTTTAATTATAATCTTAGGGACTAACGAAGGGATAAGATAAACAGCGATGCATATCTGACAGCTATAATTTACAAAATTATGTTAGTGTGTAACAAAATCGTATGGGATTTGGACTTGCAAGGCCGTTTTTCAATAGAAATATTTCCTTGCTTTCTAACCCTTCAGGAAGATGTAATTTCGTTCGTCAAAATTTCAGATATATTCAAACTTGAAGCCCAGGCCGTGCTGATCAGTGCCAGCAAGAATAAAATAATAGGTGGGTTGGTAAAGTAATCAATAGAAGTTCCAAAAAGTCACGAACTGATCACAAGTGATTTTGGGGACCGATTAAATTTGCTGAAAGGCCATGCTGTTAATTCTTTATCTCTCATAAGGATCGCATGTGTCCAAAGCTCTAAAGATCCATCATCAGGTTACTCGTCCTTAAAACCGGTCAAGCCTAAATGACTAGATTTGATCCATTAATAGAGGCACGACAGCTTGACACAAATACGCTCAGTTCCATTCGGACAAGGTAGAGGGAGCAAGTAAACGATTTGTTTGTAACGAAAATTACGTAGTCAATAGTTAGCATGCAAGTTCATACTACAAGTCGATCAAGCTCAAGCCGCCAGTTCTTGACGTTTCACATTAAATTCGTAATTTTCTGTAAAAAGGTGGATTTCCATAAAATCCTGGTGTTCCACACAATTGCTGAAAATGGTGAAGGTTTCTGTGAATTGCAAATATTAGTTCAAACTGAATACGAGCAAATCTGTTTATCGATAAGTCAACATTCAGCTTTTACCTGGACAGTTGTGACGTAATTTTTATTAACCTAATTTCATTACTTAAAAAATACATTGAAAAATTTTGGAGACAGAACACAGTTTTTGATAAATACCGAAAAGTTAATAACAAACTTAAATCTAACTAAACTGAACTAAAATTTAACTTTATCCACTTTAGTTTTGTACCTGAAAGTTCTTGGGAAAGGTCCTTTCGTGTTATAGGTAAGTAGTCGTTTTACGATCTCATTTTAGTGTCACCACATTCTATGAAGGAAGCTTACTACACCCAAAAGAAACTATGACTATCAAATTAATCAAAATACCTCCAAATCTTTTTGTTGGATAATGATACATGATACATGACAGAGTATCCAAGATAAGGACCCTATTCATGGGGATCTCAATATCTGTGGGAGATACAGCTTAGATTAAGTTAGGAAAAAGTTGCATTTCTTGGCTCGTATTTACGTTGAGAAACTAACAGATATTTAGGAAAAACTAAAATTTGGCCACCTTTTTTCTGACTTTATTTTGAGAAATATCAAAAAATTAATGAAACTTTTCTATTGGCACTTTTTGAGCACTACATGATGTATTTGAATTTTGTCCCCGACGGTTCGTTTTTGAGAAACCATTATCAAATTAATTTTCTGGCCCGAAAAAAGTACACCCTGTATCTAGCAGTATTTTTTCATACAAATTCAACGATATATCAGATGTTACATATATTGTATTGCTTATAAAGATAAATACGTTTTTTCTGTTTTTTTTTAAGTAGGCGTTGCAAAGAAATGCTTGACTTGACGTGAATACCTGTCACGGAATATTGTTATCATCGTGTACTGTTGATATTGCTTTATTATCGTCAAGGCTGCCAGGCGGTCATTTTACCAATGAAGAAAAGTTGAACATGCTGACGTACTACATTTTGTGATACAAAAATACTGCAGAAATGTATATTGATAGATTTTTCGAAAGAAGTCAGCCTAGTAAGTCCATTCTTCAGACAATTTTAAAATTATGTCAAAAAGATTTAATTGGAACTAGAATTATTAACGTATTTGAACCAGCCCGTTAGGTGACAAAGACTGGACAAGACGGCAAAATTTCAGAAAATTTGACTGCTTTCCAAAACCCTACCGTGGGCGTGATCATCCTTTGCAGTTGTAAGGTCAGCTAAAATATAAAAAGAAATAGTACAATAATTATTTTGTACTTTCGTAAAGGACGATCCAGAATTCAGGCAAAGTTCGGATTAAATAAGAAACACAGTTTTTCTTTCATAGTCGTAAATTCTTTCTTTCTCTATCGAATTATACACAGAGGTACACAAGATATGGTTATATAATATATAGTACGTAGGTCTTTTCAAGGTTGTTGGCGGGTGACAGTAAAATGATCCATTTCCTTTACAAACACATGTAGAATGGGACTACATGCGCAGACGTTTGTATAATTTCATAGTTTTTTAGGTTTGTCTTACCGCTTTTAAAATTTGTTCGTTAGCTTATGCTTGTCACTGTCACTAAGACAACTTGCTTGTCATAGGCGTAGGATTTAAGTTTATCTTTTGTTGATCTTCGATATAAAACATGGTGGAAACGACAGTCCTCTATCACCTCATGCATGTGTGTGCAAGACCGAGTAGCAGCTGCATTAAATATCGGCTTGAGCAGGTGCAATTTCCCTTAGCTAAATCTAGTTCTGCACATGATTCAGTTCGATGTCACTTACTATGTCGTACGACGTAATCCCCAAAAACCGTGAAAGGGTCTATAGACAAATGGCATATTCGGCGCTTCTGACACATACGTGCTCTTGTGTCGAAATTTTTCGTGACCATTTTGAATAGGTCTGGCTGAATTCGATTGAAGCAGCGTTGAACTACCTTTTCCAATGTCGGTTATGTATGAGCTTATTATCGCTGACTAGCCACATTTATGCCAAATGTCATGGAAAATTTCGATAAAAGTGCGTATATGCCATAGAATCTAAAAAGATCATCTACTTATGCATACATACATACATAACTCTAACTTGTGTACCTTTTGATAAAATAAAAAATAACAATCTAAAAAATAAAAATTGAATTTTTAATATAATTCAGTTTTTGCGCGAATTTTAGGACTGCCTATATGAAAGCCTTGCAAGGAATGATATTTCATGAGATAAGAATACAAATTACTAGAATGACTCAAATTGTGACAATTTGTGTTTTTGAAGAATACGTTTCCAAATACTTTTGAGACGTATCTTATTCATACAGCAGCGACATGATATCACAAACATACCTAAATAGATACACCCAGGATAACAATTTCATAACACATTTATTAGACGGAATACAGTGCATTAAGTTCGATGTTTGATATAAGATATTGAACAGTTCGTGTAAAAAGTGATGGAAGTAGGTTTATTCCTGGAGTTTAGGTAATCATAAATATCAATTACGTAAGCTTTAACATTCGAATTTCTTTACATTATAAATCTAACATTAACGCTTGCGTATGCGGTATTTAAAATTCCCAAAAAGTTTTCATAAATATCAGTCAAATTTTAAAAAATTTGGCACAAGTTCTTTGAAGGGACACGTCAAATACATATTTTGTGGTTTTTACTCAAAAAATATGCTACTACATAAAACTCTATTGTATGTAAAACCATCCACTGCTACTATATTTCTAAAATAAAAACTTCTAATATAATACATACATCGTTTGTGACAGTACCTGCAAAATGGACTAATTTGAATCTGTACGAATGTATATGGAAGTATAAAACATTCGCAGTTCAATATGAGTATGTTAGCCGGAAAATAATTTTTTCTCAGTCATATAAATGTTGCTAACTATAAATCAACTGCTTAAAATTATATCTATAGTCTATGACAAACTGAGTTCAAATTAACAGAGATATTAAGTCCATAAAATCTCCAAATGTACCAGCCCGACCCTGCATTCACATCATCCTACGATATTTTGTGGAACGATATGAGTCGCCGCGCGGTGTGTATGTTAACCTAGCTCATCGGAGTTGAGAAACCGGTATTGGCACCTCCAATAGCAAGAACGAAGTTATCGATTTGATGTTACTTATTGTTGATTCTACTGATATTTCAAGGTGAATTCAGATCGTTCAGATGTTTCCGACCCGAGCTAGGTCCGTTTGTTTACATCGTGCAAATACTGTCAAGGTGGATACAGTACGAGTTCTAGATATCCCCAAATATTGCACATTCAGGAAGAAGTCAGTAAAGTAATTTTTTTGCGGGTAACTTCTTTAATCGAACTGAGAATATTTTGATCTGATCTTCAGATTTTTTTCTAACAGACAAAAGAATTAACATTAAATTAGCACCAGATATGCAGTTGTATAATGCTTGTCGAAAAGGCGGCACCACTCTTCTTTTGAACGAATCAAGCTCGCAAACTAAAATTTGGGGGTTGTAAAATTGCTTCCTAACTGATAAAATGTCAAAAGAGATTTGTTATACAGATTCTCTAATTCTAGAACGTTTTTCTTATTTATTCATTGCCATCAGGACATTTAAACAATCCATGCAGCCAATCTCAATATGAATAATAATAGTAACAACAGTATCAAAGAGTATCAAATATATTTGCCATACAAATTACCTATTATTTTTGAGAATGTTATTTAAACAGATGCTTCGTTTCGGTTATTTTTGTTTATCTCTTTTACAATGCGTTGGTTCCTAAAAAATTAAAAGAATATATTTATAATGAATTAATCTACAATTTATGTAGGATAATTTTTTTCATAGAGTGACCATAAAAAAGTTATAGGGTAGGAACGTTAAAATAATTGTTGTTGCCCATTTTTTATTGCTTTGTCGATTGTCGAGAGTGACTCTTTTGTGAAAAATTTCTTTATGTTTTTGGAAATCGACTGAATTTTGAACAACCTAAAACTAAAATCAACTAGATAGATCAATAGGAGCGTGTCGGAGCCGTTATAGACAGATCTCGCCAGTACCCGAACTACTTATCCAAGAAGAGTTTATAGCTGTGTTTTTATTTAGGTATGAAGAAGCCCTAACATTTACTATCTTAAGGAATGGCTTTCTGGCAGACTGTCAGAGATGAGCATTTTTGTACACTGAATCTCTTATAACTCAACAACAATATTAATTATTCCTTGGAAGGATCTATACGTATATGTAATATATACCTATTGTAATTATGTTCTTTTCGAAATCAGTCATGTTTGCTGATTTAATCTACCGAATTTATTTTAAGACAATGTATCTGTGTTTGGGGGCCAGACAGATTGGGAATATGATTCGATTTATTTTTCATTCTTTCTAGAAAACGTTTTGCGTTTTTTATGAGGGCTAGAGTTGTCTAAAAATGTTATCATTTGTTTAATGCTATTTGCATACCTACTAGGTTTTAAATATTATTAAAAATATTATATTTTTCCGATATATATTTTGCCTAGTTACCGAGCTCCCACCTGATAATATGAGTTTAAGTTGTATGCGTACAAAGTGTCCTAATCCTTATCAAGGTGTAGTCGCGCTAAGTTATTAGTGAAGCAGGTATTTTGTAGAGTGACATTGAGGTACGATCATTCTGTGATTCTGAGAAGATATGAAAACAGTCCAACAGAGTCCAATACTTCATAGTCGTACTTTCCTGACAAGCTTTCTCGTCGCGCTTTCCTTATGGGCTTTCACGTGTTTTTTCTGGACTATGTTTCTTGTCATGTTTTCTGGACAAGATTTTCTGCCGAGCTTACTCGTCGTTCTTTTTCGATGACCTTCCTGGTGTTTTTTTTCGATGAGCTTTCTCGTCGTTTTAACATTTTTTATTCCTTGGGGACGAATTTTCTCATCGAGCTTTCCTAACCAGCTTTTTGGTCGAGCTTTCTCGTCTTTATTTCCAGACGAACTTCCTTGTCGTTCTTTTCCGAAAAGCTGTCTCGTCGTTCTTTCCCAAAGACCTTCCCTGTGCTATCAGACCGCGCTTTCCAGCTGAGCTTTTTCCACGATTTTCCTCGTCGTTCTTTTCAGACGATCTCTTTTATCGGTTCTTCTAGACAAGCTTTCTGGGTGAGTTATCCCTCTGAGCTTCTCTGATGAGCTACCTCGTTGTTCTTTCCTGAAGATCTTCCTCGTTGTTCTTTGCTTTTTTGACTAGTTTTTTCTGGACGATTTTTCTGGAAGGGCTTTTCTGATGAGCTTTCTTTTCAATAAGCTTCCTCGTCGATTTTTCCTTACGATCTTTATCATCATTCTTTATTGACAAATTTTCTCACCGTGCTTTCCTGACTACCTATCTAGTCGAGCTTTCTCGTCCTTATTTCCTGACGGGTTAGTGTCACTCAATATGACGACCCTTGAGCCCGTTTATGTTATATATTTCATTCCTCAGTTGGTCATTTGTTCCCAGGATAAACTTTCATATACACGCACATCACATCGAGTAGTGCGCGTCGTGAAGCTAATCACAGTGTCGCTGTGCTATTGGGTGTATTTTTTTGTTTACCTGAAAGGTGAGTAATCACTGAGTATTTCCTTTTTTTCTGTCGTGCTGCCTGAATTTATAACCATAATACTTTTATATTACGGATTTCACTAGGAACATCGCGAATGACTTATTTTCCTGCTTCCATATTTTTTATGACCCATCACACAACAAAAATGTACAGTGCTCTTCAGAAAAGCTCCCATACGAATTTTTTGAACTGGTCAATTTTGCAAGCTAAAATACAGAGTGCTGAAATTGACGCACGAAAACCATATTTTAATATGAAAATTATGAGTATTTTTTAACTCTATAAGATAATATAAGATATTTATCCTTGAAGTTGCGACTGGCAGGTTGTTGGTTGTCAAAGTCGAGTGGTTTTGTATAAAGAATCGCTTGGTGATTGACGAGTTTCACCACCACAGTACCGCCTTGATTTTTATTTTAGATTGCACAGGATACATTCAAAAACATGTAAAAAAAGTTTTACAGAAAAGCCAATCTTCGCAATGATAATAGTGAAAACCAATAAAAAATGAGTAACAAGAATTACAATTTCTCCATTCCAACCCTGTAATGTTTTGTGTATGTGCCAATACGAGTACAAGCTCCAAAGTGCTGTGAATCTCGCGTTGGAAGACTCAATCGGCTTCCAAAAGCGTATACATTTTTGCGAAAAATCTCCACAATGGATGTGGTACAAAATGATCAAAAAACGGCTAACAAGAGTTATATTTCGTACTACACCCAACCTTGTGACTTCCGTTTGTTAACTCTATGCAAAAAGCTTATCCCACAAGAGTCGTAGGATAATTTATCATGAATAACTTCTTTTTCCATTTTTCAGAATCCAATGAATAGTAACGGAGATAAACGAAAAAGACTGAAACGATGTATAGTTGTAGTCACCGTTCTTGGCGGATCAAAGTAAGACTATCAGTATCCCTTTATAGTCCAGTTAAATAGCCGAAACTGCCGCAAAAGTGATAACAGAGCAACAAAGCTATGTCCGCTGGCGTAATGGTGTATTGAAGGTTTGGGAATATTGTCGAAAGAGTTTGGTTTTCCGGAAACCATCCGTTCTTTGTGAAACAGCGAAAAATCCAAAAAACCTCTTTTTCGCTGAAACGGCTGAAGATATCTGGGATCTTGTTACACGTATATTTTACTAATTTTTGGGCCATCATCTGCAAATATTTTGCTGAATTGCTTAGTTTTCGCGCTACAGCTTGCTAGTAGCTTGGTGGAGGGGGGCTTGCGGGTGCAAGGGGCGCATACACATATTTCACCATTACGCCAGCGGAAATAAGTATGTGGCTATGTTATCACTTTTGCGGCAGTTTCGGCTATTCAACTGGACTATTTATACAGGGTGTTCCATAATTATTGCGACAAAATGATAGGGGTTGTAGAGGGCATAAAAATATGCAATTTTGCCTTATAAACCCCTGTTCGTAAATATGCCGTTTGAGCACTACCGCTAATTTTACCTTAAGAGAAACAAAAAATTCATCAGCTGCAAAATGTTCGTCTAGCACATTTCATGGCCTCGCCGATTTGTAAAAAAAAAGCCTGCTGTGTTTACATTTTTGTTATCGTAAATTCTCCACACCGATTCATTTAATTTATCTGAGTGGTGCGTCAAACTAGAGGCCAATCCGCGTACAAGCGTGCGTGCTATTGCACATGAAATGGGAGCGTCTCAAACTACTGCTTGGCGGGTTCTCCATGACCAGCAACTACACCCATACCACCTTTTAAAAGTCCAAGCCATGGGTGCAGAAAACTATCTGCCGCGTCGACGTTTTTGTCGTTGGTGGCTGCAGCAGGAGTTGAGGCAACCAAACGTTGGTCGCTACGTTTTGTTCACTGACGAGTCCTGTTTCACAAAGGAAGGTTATTTTAATAGCCGTAACAGTCACATTTGGGATGAAGAAAACCCTCATGCCATAGCCATCCATAGAGACCAACATAGTTTTCAATTAACATCTGGTGCGGCATTGTGGACGAGCATATCATCGGGCCATATTTGCTTCCACCACGTTTGGATGGGCATGCTTATGGTCGATTCTTACAGCATGTGCTACCGGAACTATTAGAAAATGTGCCACTGAACATAAGAGCCAACACGTGGTTTCAACACGATGGCGCTCCAGCCCACTTTTCTTTACAAGTGCGGCAGTATTTGGACGACAAATAGGTGGATCGGCCGAGGTGGCCCTGTGCCTTGGCCTGCGCGGTCACCCGACCTGACCCCACTGGATTATTTTCTCTGGGGCCATCTGAAAGCTTTAGTGTACGAAACTACTGTTCCCAACCAACAAGAGCTACTGGGAAGAGTGATGGCCGCGTCCGCACATGTTCAGGACAAACCGGGGGTATGCCACAGAGTTCCCCGATCATTGAACAATCGTGCACAGCTGTGTATTGAGCAAGGTGGAGGACACTTTGAGCAATTACTGTAGGTAAGCTGTTTCAAGAAACTGATCTTTTTTTTTGCTGCATCCCAAACGGCATATTTCCGAACAGGGGTTTATAAGGCAAAATTGTTCATTTTGATGCCCTCTACAACCCCTATCATTTTGTCGCAATAATTATGGAACACCCTGTATATCTCCATCTCCCTTATACACACATATGCAACCTACCCATGTGTGTGAACGTTCGTTCGGTATGCTCAAAGACATACGTTTTTTAGTTGTGTGTCTCCGTCTTGAAAACTTTGTCGTTACGTATGAGTGCCCTTCAATCATATTTGTCTGAGTGACAACTTACTTGACGTCGGCGTGCAATTCGAGTTGTCCTGTTATTAATGGATGTGCTCCAGGTGATAAATAAAGGATCTCTAGTGGAGGATCCAGTGGCGTATAATAGGCCTAATTGGTTCTAAAGTCATTCTAATTTTATCCAACGGAGCTTATTTGGTGTTTCTGTTTTTATAGGCGTTGCTTTTTACAGTATATAAACAATCATGTTTCTCATACTCGTTTAGAAGTATGCAACACTGCTCTTTTGACCATGACATCTTTTAAGTTTTTCAATCTACACGCAGAACAGCATAAGCAGGGGAGTTTCGCGAAACTGATGAAAACAACTGATCACAACTGATGAAAGTGCTGCGGTTAGGCTTTTGTCAACCAATTATCATCTCATCTAATCACAAAACATGAAGAGAATATCAAGGAGTTAATACAAAACATCTAATTCCTTGTCACGCTTCTATCAGCCATTGTACTGCTCCAAAGTAGTAGTCTGCTCACTTTTAGCATATTATTTAGAACAGGTTCTAAAAAATTTAGCCCTCAATTTGTTCATTCAAAATTATGTACTAAATGCTGTCTGGTACATCCTTAATTTTGTACGCAATTTAGCCTAAAAAATTTAGCACAAAATTTCGTATCTTGACAGACGGCCCTTAAAAGTAAATTATTAGTAGTAGTTAGTAAATAGTCCTCTTCCAAACTTAATCAAAAACCCAACTGCAGTACATTTTCACGACGATTTGACTGGGGTATTACAAGTACTGCAACAGGTTTCTAAACAATATCTTGATAAGCTTTTTTCGACCGACATCGGACGGCTAACCATGGACAGCTGTTTCGTGCTATTTAGCAACTCCTTAGCATAGACATCCATGCTTTATTGGCCGTTAAATGAAACTACTGATGTAGAATTGAATCATTTACTGACATCTTGGTGGCCTTTTCAAAGTACAAAGGACAATAGCAATAGATTTATGTCTCCATTTGTTATTGCCGCTACTATAGATGTATTCCCATTACAAAGGGCTCGATGAACAATGTAGATGCAGCAGTAGCTCTCGAAGACTACAAAACGGATGAAAATGACATGTTGGCTTCCCGTCTCCTGTAATCATGAAAACCCGCAGACCGTGCTGTTCCGTGCTCATTAGCAACTCATCAGTGCGGTATTGGCCTTAGGTCTAGTCTTGGAGGCAGACGAAGCGGAAAGTGGGTATGGCCTTTAGAAAACGTCGAGCGGTATGAGCTAGAGAGCGTAAGGGTCTCTCCATCGTGTTTCACCTACTTGCGCGCGATCGCAGAACGATCAACCCGTGTGTTCCGACAACGATTCCGGGTGAGTATTTTTGGCGAGGGTGTCGTATCTGGTATATTTGTTACTGGCAATGACGATAATTAGGTCTTGAAGTTAATAGCCGGGCATTGAGGTGAGTGCCCATTGCGGACGCAATATTGTTGATATTACCATCTCAACGTCTAGGCCTGACCATTGATTTTAATGGTCAAAAATGGCTGTGCAATGTTGAAGAACTCAATATTAACCGGACAAAACAAATAGTATTAAATCATGGAACCTGGAACTGCCGTCAAATTCTTTGCTTTGGTAATACAGTTGTTCTACTCCTTAACGTTCAATAACGATGTTTTCTTTGCGTTTAGTTTCAAAACTGGCATTGGGCATCCCGTAAATCCACGGTACTTTTCATCGAAATTTATACTAGTTTAAATAGTAAAATTTGTCTTAAGATTATTTTAACTAGTCCCTTCCAGAGCCATACAAAAAATATACATATAGTTTATAACATAACCATACATTCCACTATATTATCAGTGGCCCCTCCTTGACGAACATTATGTTTTTATCATGGTTGCCCAACTTGACTGGGCATTAACGTCACTGCCCATCAAAAAACGTCATTGCTCGGTTTGTCGTGATTGCTCGTAATATGTACATCCAGATAACTTCGTACTCGGCTGTCGCTTTTTTCACGTTGCAATGATGGCTCGCGCATCCTCAGCGGCTGTAGCTTCATTTAGCGACCAGTAATACATATATGTATGGAAACTCCAAACATTCGGAGAAACTGAGATCCAAGGCGAGTACAATCTTAATAACTCCTACATTTGAAAAAAGGCTACCCAACGCTGTATCAACCAATGCTAATAACCGTATTCTTTCAAAATATTTGTCGTATTTTGAATGAAAGTATGCAATTTTTAGATGGATTAACTAAAATACAAAAGATTCTAGAAAGTACGTGCCTAGCCCCTCCGGCAAGCATTGTGTTAGCTTTGCAACGACTACATATAATTATGTATACAGGACTAATATTCCCTTTCTTTTGGATCTATCCAATAAGACCAATATGTAAACAATGGGTGAGATGAGGCACACTTTTTTAATTGCTATTCTATTATATAGACAGGCATTACCTTAAAAATAATATCACACACAAGGAGCTCACTACATAGTAGGCGATGATCCGATTCAATCTGGAATTGTTTCTGATGATTTCTGTAACAAAGAATTTCCCATAATCATTATAATAAAAAATAAACAACTGACTTCAGAGTTTTTATTTGTTGTCCTAATTTTGTATGAAAATATAAAGTACTTGTATAGCCCAATGTAGTAACGCGGATTATTTATACGTAGGGAGTTGCACGATTTAGAATTTCACAATGTTACCTCCGAAAAACAGAAACTATCATAAAAGGGTACAATTGACGCTCCAAAAAAGAAATTGAAATTGAAACAATGTTACAGAGACACTGGGAAGATCCGCGATTTTTAGAGAAAAACATTTTTACTGAAGTCGATACTCAAAAAAGATGGTTTCATGAATCTACACAACTTAGACGAGTGGCATTTATAAAATCCACATTGAGACGATCTAGAGCACAGTATTATTTTAGAGTAAACATGTGGACCGGGATTCTAAATGCGAGATTCATTGTATCCCTTTAGTTGTTTTTACAAAATCATTTAACAAAATTATTGAATCCAGTACCACTGAGCATTTATACAGACATGATGTACCGGTGCACTATGCCCGTTTAGCCAGAGAACATCTTGATGCGGAACACCTGAGCAGACGGATAGAGCGGTCTGATATAATTTTGTGTCCAGCTCGTCCACCTGACTTAAATCGACTCGATTTTCTTACGAATGGCGGTGAACGAAAAAGTTTACCCAAAGCCAATTGAAAATTTAGCCGAGCTACGGACAGAATAACGGAAGCAGCTGAATTTGTGAGTAACGGAAGATGTCAAGCTTGAATTGCTGCTGAAGAAAGGCGGTTTGAACATTATTGTGAATGCATTCACGAATTAATAAAAGTGGCGTTACTGTGTCGTGCTGTCACTATGTAGAATGACACTGTTTATCTAAGACAAAATTGAGATTTGTAGTAAAGGGAACTAAAAGCTTACACAGGAATTAGTTTTATGCGATATTTTAAAAGTAAGCGACTTAGATTTTCTTATATTTTTCTGATAACTATTATGACTTGGCCTATCCCCCGTTTTCGGCTTGACGTCGACTTCTGGAACACTCGAATATGTATTCATTGGCTCTTACCTATAACTTGATCCGTGTGACTTTGAGAAGACCCCATGATCGGTGCCAATTGTAACTGATTGTCGTCTTTTATGATTGCTTCTACATGTCGCTGCCATAGTGAAAATATGAACGCTTCACATTTTATCCTCATGATGCCAGATATGAAGAAAGTTCTGATTGCTTCTATTTCCAGTTTTGATTTCGATGATTTTAAACCAATTGCTGGGTCAGATTCAATTTGGAGAGGCCATAGTCGAATATTGAAATCTCCTGATGATATCTGAAATAAACGTTCACATTATGCAAAATGAGTGATGGTCAATCTCTCGGATGGAGAAAGTACACAAAAAATAATATGACAAGTATGGTAATACAGTCCCATAAAAGACGTAACTAGAAATAGGTTTTCCTTAAGAATCTTTAGAAAATAACTGTACAATTGAAGATTTTTACAGAGTGATAGCCAGTTGAGGACTCACATGACGGTACCCATGGAAAACAATTAAGCTGTACAGATCGCGAGTCTCGGATTAGCCTTAACTGAATACTACTAACCTAATGTAACAACGCTGATATATTCCGCCTATTCTGAGGGACCACTTAAGAATCCACCGTGCTATCAGCAGTTGCGTGAATTGGGCCTATTCGCTCACACTAGGTAGCATCAGTCACGCACTACCTACTGAGTTTTCCAAGTACTCGTAGACCATATGCCCTCTGTTTTTTTCTGTTGTCTCTCTCCAAGGCAAGACCTCTACTGACTGATAACAAGCATTTAAAATGACCATGTATGGTTATTTATTTATACATAATTTCCCGACAGACTAATCCAGGAAAATATAATGGTAAGTAACTTAATTAACAGTACACAAATAAATATATCACCAAATAAAATAAACACGAACATTAACTAGAGTAGTAGTCGCTGAATATTGACAAAACTTTACAAATACAGCTAAAATTGCTATCAGAACTGTCAGCTACATAATTATAATTATTACATACAGAATATAACGGTTAATTCAATGATATGTTGTCACGGGAAGTATTCCAGTAAAAAGTATAAGGATTCTTCTCAAGTTTAAACAGCGTATGCAAAAAAAACCTCTGGAGTTCGGGTGCATCCACTCTATTGAGCAGAAGCTTTTGCAAGAATGTCTGAAGAGCAATGGAAATTCTTAATTGTAAAGACTCCAGATTGTATCTGAAAACCGACTGGCTGCTGTTTCTCGATTGGGTATTTTCTGAAATATTTATTGGATATGTATAGAAATTATAGAAAACACTATTATCACACCGTAGTGTGATAGTCCCTAGAGCCTCCTGAAGAAAAATTCTTCTCACAATGTTTAATTTTCATGCAGATTTGTGGTTCATTGGCACACCAGAAGAAGCATTATAATTTCCTGAACAATGACGATCATAAAAAATTATATTGCGAAAAACTGGTTCTGAATTCATACAGTATTGGATTCCTTCAAATGTCTGTCTACAACAATGATCTTGATCAAGTGATGTGGAACTTTTTCTTGAGCTTTTCGGGGCGCTATTACGAATCGATTATCACAACTACTATATTCTAAAAATGGCAGAACCAATATTTTGGATTCAATATCATAATTTTAATAAAACTGTACTGGAGCACGACTATTTTTCTAAGAGCTCATTTTATAAATGTCAAAAAAACGTCTTTCCAGAAGTAATAGGGTTAATTCGTTCTTGAAAATTTACATGAGGTAATTGTTTTCCATGGTTATCTTCAAGAGATGATTAAACTGGTTATTATGCTGGACCTTGGTCGAATTTCACAGTGTCGGTCAAAATAGAACTGCTTTTTAGTATTGTCCTTTAGGGACCTGTATTTCCGTAGGTGAGCCCCACAGGAAACTCAATTATAGGAACACGTAGCATTATTTTTTTGGGTTTTATACTTGTATGTAACCTATAGATTGACTACCATACTCATAAAAAAAACAATAACATATCATTAATCTTGAAATAGTTCAATGAATCAACCACTGAATTTTTACCCTGTTTTAAAATACACTGTATTCTCTGCCTGACGGATCGAGAAGTAAAATACCAGATCTATACATTGCTTTTCAAAAAGGGCCTTTTCCAATTATGTTTTTGAACAGATCGAGATAGCAAGCTGAAAGGGAAGAATAAAATGATTTATGAATGCTTTAACCTAAAAATGACAGTGGATTTTTTTTAGTTATTTACGGCTTCCCATTACATACAAGAAAACATTACGTTTATGTGACAGATTACAACAACTTTATATAAATCATTAAACTAAAGTTTCATGTGATACCCAATCTCCTTATGTATGAAACCTAACAAACTAAAGTTCAATAGACACATTTTTCATATGTTTTTTGATGTGTCTAATACTTCTGCTGCAAACATCTATGTCGTAACTTACAGCGGCATTGCCAGATCTAAGAATTCTTGTAACTGGTTCATTCATACCATAATTGGTCGTAAACAGTTTTGTATTGCGAGTTCGTCTTTCATTGACATTAAGATTTATTTGTGCAAGCACCTCTGCGCAATCTATGACACCATTACCATTAATTATTTTGAAGAGAAAACCTAAATCAAAAATTTCCCTGTCGCACTTCAAGGAGTCGATGTTCAATGTACTCATCAGTTATGAAGCATTTTGACTCCGACCCTTTTTAATAGCTGCTTGTTTTAAAAATTTTCGCTGCACTGCTTCAATGAAGTTAATGTCACCAACTAAATTTGGCGACTATAATACAGTTGTGCTGTACTTCAAAAGAGCAGTATAAAATGCGAAAACTTCTACAGAGAGATATTTGGTAGACCTAAAAATGTATCCCAATATTTTATATAATTTAGAAGTAATTTCTCTAATGTGTGTTTTAAAAGTTAATTTTGTATCAAAACTTATAACTAAATCCCTAACCGTATCAGTTCTCATGAGGTCACGGTTTTCAACTTTATATTCATATGTGAGAGAATTTGAACTACGGCTGAAGCTTATCTGGTAGCATTTATTCAAACCACCAAGTAAGATTTCTGACATCTCTTTGTAAGATTACCGCATCGTGGATATTTCTCAGTGGGTTGAATAATTTGAGATCATCTGCAAAAATTAAATAACTCCTAGTTGGTCTAGCTTCCGCAACATCGTTAACGAATAAATTAAATAAAACTGGACCAATGTGGCAGCCTTGGGGTACCCCTGAAAAGACATTTATGGAAGTAGATAATGAACCAGCATATCTGAAACACTGTGTTCGTTCTGACAGGTAGCTTCCAAACCAGGATAGTTGACTGCTTGATACTCCCAAAATTTCCAATTAATTCAAAAGCAGATCGTGATTTACTCCATCAAAAGCTTTCGTATAATTCGCGTAGATAGAGTCTACTTAATGCTTGTTTTCAAAACCAGTTATTATGGAGTTCTCATAAATGATTAAATCTGTAGCAGCTGATCTACCTGCGGTAGATAGTTGGTCATTACTTGAATGTCGAGTGTCCCATGACAGTTTATTGGATTAGATACATACTGCCCGATAGCTTTGGACATCATTCTTGTAAAATAACACTCTTTCCAGTACTCAGGAAAGACACCAAAATCTAAAGATAGGTTGAAGATTCCTTTTATATATATATATCTATATATATAGTACTGTTGGCGCCATCTGTTGGGCGAGTCTCCTACTCGCCAGAGCTTCATGACCGATCTCTGCTATTACGCGAACCACGAACGCACAAGCCGCTTGGCGGCATCTGTGAGGACCGTGGCAGTGGCTCGCCTTCTAGATCGACGCGAAGCAAGCTCGACTATTTGGGAAGGCCGCTATGTGGCTCCCGATTCTCCTAGACTCAACGATGCCGACTATAAAACTGATGAGGAGCATTACTTTCATCCCTTGCATTATGTTATATGTCTGCTGGACCTAGACAGAGAACAGAAAAGCCAACGCCGAATCTAGGAACAAATAACCTAGCAGTTCGCAATGCCAAAGACCAGCACGATAAAAAAATTAGGCACAGGATAATGTCGCAGCATAATGGCAGAAGGTGTTTCTGGATGCTGGCCAAGCAGATTGTAAGGAACTTTTCAAAGAGTAGCCTTTCACCGCTTACGTGTCAAGATGGAACGATTGTGATTAACTTACAAACTAAAGTGGAAGTGATTGCCAAGATCTTTGCTATCAGCTCCCTTTAATGCAAATTGCCGTTGATTCCAATGGTTCTTCACACTATGCAAGATGTAACCTCCAAGCATAAGATAGTCAGATGGGAATTATGATTCCTGATATTGTGCTGAAGAAATATGTAGTGGAGGAGCCTTGCTAGAATTCTTTCGCGTCTCTTTCAGTTACATTACGGTTTCGGACTTTCTCAGGGAATTCGAAGTTTATTATGTCCAGCCTGTCGCAAAAAGTGTCTAAAACCGACTCTTAGAATCACAGATCTATATCTCTCTTTCCTATAATCAGTAAGGCGATGGAGAAGTGCAAATCGAGAACTTCTGGCATATCCCGAACATCAGCGAGCCATGTCTTTGATCTTGATATGGCGAAGTCTTTCGATCAGCTGCT
Organism: Acanthoscelides obtectus; assembly: GCA_963669975.1. NCBI lineage: Eukaryota > Metazoa > Arthropoda > Insecta > Coleoptera > Chrysomelidae > Acanthoscelides > Acanthoscelides obtectus. Next base: position 72,163,159 of record CAVLJG010000004.1, on the reverse strand, counting down.
TTGCAGTTTGGTGGCAAGGTATTAATTGCAATTGACACATTCTGCTCTCCCAAAAGTTAAGCTAAGATAAGACCTCGCCTCGAGTACTGATCATATATTTGGAGTGCTACCGCCCTGACAACATTGCCCATGCTCGTTATTCAGAGGAGGACTGCCTGCCTGTTCGGGGACACTTCTCTAACTGGCAGCTTCGAGACACCCTCGCGCCGACGGGCTGTCGGCGATCTGAAATTCTTCTACCGCTCCGTCAACGTGCTTTGCTCCTCTATGTTCTTCTTTATGAAGATGTCGCTCCTGCCTGCCAAACAGACCCGCCATATTTTGGCCTCCTATCCTAACGATGTCGAACTCCGTACATCGAAATTTGGTCGGGACGACCGCTCTTTTCCTAGAGTGTCGTCTAGATTGCGGAACAATCTGCATGAGAAGCTTTTTCTCAGTTCTGCTAACCCAGCTGATCAAAAATCGGATTTACAAGGTATTAGTAACCTCATTATAGCAATCGTGGTGCCCCGGTATTTAGGCTGTCAATTTTCTTTTCCTAGAAGGATCTGTCGGAATAAAGTAATAAAATATTGAACTTTTTTGAATGGTACGTTACAAACCCATCCAAAATAAGAGGACTGATATAAGATGTGTGTTTTGAACAATACTTGTTGGGTTATAAGTTGTTCAACGTATAAACACGCTCAAATTTGACAGACCGTTATTTTGAAACGTAGTAATTGTGTGCTCTGGGATTACAAATAAGGAGTTTCAAAATGAGTTATCACGTGGCCCTTCTCCATTCAAAAAACATTCTTAGGTACCCAGTTGTCCTCATTTCAATTGTCGCATTTACATATGTCTCGTATCCGGAATCAGTTCTGTTCAAAAAATAAGTGGAAGAGCACTTACTCCTGTTTTTTACTGTTTGAATTTCTGGTCATGCACTACACTAAATTTTGTACTCTTGGCATCGCTTTGATTGTGGGCTATTCTGTTTACCTTGAACGAAAGTTCAGTTATATCCAACTTTACTCATATATCGAGGCGTATTTGCGAGAAGCTACTCAAACAGTAATACGCGTATTACGTTGCTTGCATTTTCATCTCGTTTAAATATCAATTTTCCCATTCAATTTCCACTGAACGTGAAACCAGGGAGCAACTTCAGTTTCTGTCCGCGGAGCTGTATGGATAACGGCTGGATTTCTGCGCCTTTTTTTCGCAGAGTGTGATAACAGATGAGGAACTGACTATAGAGCGAACGGTCATGAGACATTTTGTTCAGTTTGTGCCAAGAAATTAAATAGCCCACTGGCAGAAGGCGTGCTAACACATGAAGGAAAAATAAATTAAGCTAATTAAAATTTTAATTAGTTCATCTAAACTCCGATTGCTAAAACAGTTCACTTGAATATATGGAACTAATTTAATTAAACCAAAACTCAATCGTTCAATTAAATTTATTAAACAGTTTACTAATACTGATAAAGGCATTTATTTTTCATTTGTATCAACAAATTTATCTTTATTTTAAGCTCGTGGTAAGACCTGAAATTTCGGATCCTTCCTGAAGAAATTATTTTACCAGTAATATATTGTTGTTAGTGCGAATCAATCTCGAGTCCAAAAAAGGATCAGATTGATTTTTGTCTTCTTTTTCGATGGTGAACTGGAAGTAAGTGGTATAGCTGTTGACATGCTCAACAAAACTATTCACTCCCTCAAAAGGAACGCAAACAATAATATCGTCAGCATATTATTTTATGAAAATTAGGTTGAAAGGCAATATTTGAATAACAATATCAAGCACATCATCCATCACGTATTCTGCCAGAATTATAGATTAAACTGAGCCCATTGGGCAGCCATGTGTTTGTGAGAAAACGTGAATTAATTGTTATGGAAAAGGAACTCTAAAATATTAATGAAAGAATCCAGAGTTAGATTGCTGTGTTGACATATCTGATCCCAGTGTTTGCATATCGATCTAATGCAAGTATCCAAATAGACATTACTGAGAAGTGAGACCACATCTAGACTAGCAACGACATTATCAGTTGGTATTTGAAACCTATTAATTTGTTGAAAAACACCAAAAGAGTCTTAATAAGTGATATCTTCCAAGCAATTCCAGTTTCTAAACCTTATCGCTAGAAAAAGTATTTTTCAGATCTAACATGAAAATTTCTTCCTCCAAACTTTGCTCCAATGAAAAAACTAAAGTAACCCTTCCGGTATACTGTCATGACTTGCAGTTTCAAAGCAATCTACATTAACCGTATTTCTGAGGCAAGATCCTCAAACGATAATAAATTACAAAGCTTTCCCACGTTAAGATGCTAATAATAAATCAGTAAGGTAGGCACGTGCTGCCTTCCAGTCATTTTAAACCCACACATCGAGTCGCCCACAGGTGCACGCATGGATCTTACAATAAATATGTATCTACCTAATTCGAGGACAACTTTCGGATTGCCATAAAACTAAATTACTTACTTATAAGTATTTTTCTCTGTGACGGCAGGAACGATTAATGTGTAAAGCATCTCAATTAAGGTAATTTGATATCTTAAAGATTTCATCTTACTGTGGTATCATTCAGCCTTGTATCGTTTCTAACAACGTCATCCCCTTAACGAGTCAATCTACTTGACGTCATTTATGGTTGCTTGTTGGAGTGTTTCACTCTCCCGCATAGACCACATGAGACAATTAGGTGTCGATGGCGTCAAGCGAAAGATGGTCTAATAGTTCTGTTACAAAATGTTGCAAGCGTTGTGTTATCGCGAAAAGTGGTCCACAGTGTGCTACTTGTTAAACTGTCATACATGCAGGATGCGTCAAGTACATGAAACACCTGCAGAAAATTGACGATAAATCGGTTATATCTGTTGTTCCATTGACGAACCCTCACGAAGCAATCAAAACAATGGAGGACGGACAGTTCGACCAGGATAGCGATATCTCATTTTGCAGTGTCAAATAAATAACTGATTCAGATATAAGTGAGAAACACAATCTATTACTGAGGGAACTAATCAGACATAAGAATTTAATTATCAAAACACAAGAAGCAAACCATTAAAAGTTTGGTTGACCAAGTATCAACTTTATCAAAGGTATTGGAATAAACATCGCCATCTGTTGCCGATATTAACAAGTAACCAATCGCGATGTTATCAAGAAAGCAAACACAAGGAATCTACCAACAACCAACAAGTGTAGTGATAATATAAAGAAACCATCCAGTTGATCAATTCAAAAGCCACATCGAACGCAGCCAAGAATACTGGCAACACTTTAACCAGGCAGCAAGTGACACTTGCAGTCGTTAAATGGTGCTGCTGTACCAGCAGTAACGTCGGACAAGGTCAATGCAACTCAACACTTCAACAGTCTCTGGCGGCGGCGGTGATGGAGGCACAAGCGCGAGTAGGTGGCAGTTGATTGATCGACGACGCAGAAGACGCAATCTAATAATTGGAAATGGTTCCCACAAACAAAATTATGTGAGATGGAGTCATTGGTTAATGCTAATTTCCCTGAGGCTATTGTTGAACGCATTACTTCAAAACATCCGGAGATGTATTCGTTATTTAAAGGAACTATATTAGAATCTACAGCTGAATCAATTAATAATTTCGTTATAAGAATTTTCAGTTAGTTAGCTCATATTTTAGATCGTCGCGTCGCACAAATGGGGTGGTTTAGCGATTTATTGTAGAGATGATGTTACAAAACCTATTGAGTTGTGTGCCGTTCGATTATCAAATGATGATATACGTAGCATTATCATTTTGTGCTAAAGATCTCCCTCGGGAGATATGAAAACATTCTGCATCGTTTTTCTGGGTTCTTTTAGATGTGAATTAAAACACTGGGTTCCACAAAAAGAAATGCACTAATTTATTTAACTTGACTAGATAGAACATTTATGTACACCACTATTTATGTCTGACTAATTCTTATGTCGCGCCATTGACTGAACTATACTCCACTCTGCTCTACTCTACTCTACTCTGCTTCCCTCTCCCGGCCGTCGTGTTATATAGTTCTCATCACAGGTACCCGTCGAGTCGAGAAGATTCCGGCGAGCTACAAAGCGTCAGTCTAGAATATTCGAGGTAACTTCGCGGCGAGTCACTGGCACGGTCATCAACAGATGTCGCCACCGAAGAAGAGTCGCTGGCACGGTCCCCAACAAAGATCGGCCATGAAGCAGCTGGCGAGTAGGAGAGTCTGGCGCGGTCCCCAACAGATGGCGCCAACGGTACTATTCATTCTTGTTACAATTCCATGATAATCTGAATAGGGCTTTAAGTTTTGTTTTCAGGCCAAATATAAAATATAATTATAAGTGGCGTCTTCAAGGTAGATTCCTACAATCATCACATCGATAATGAGGGCCTACTGAATGCACTGTCTGAGTTTGACTTGCATCCACAGGTATGTTGGCCAACAAGGGTTGGGCGCACGTCTATCACAACGATAGACCAAGTTTTCACCAACTTCAACGATAGATATTTGAACTGCGCTGTTGATAATGTCATATCTGACCATAGCACAGTACTTATAGAAATCGTGGAATATTCTCAAGCTGAGGACGCGGTAAAAGACACAGTAAAAAGGTTTTTAATACCCGCACGGGTATTACGTCTCTTGAAAAGTGATATTATGCCGATTTTTTTGACATTATATTAGTTTTTGTGACATTATGTAGGTTTTTATACAAGATGTTAACTCAGCACTAGCTATGGTAGTTGTACGTGTTGCCTAAACGTCATGAGGCTTCAGTTATTAATATTTAGCTATGAGGTGATGTAAAATCTGCTTCATAGATGACGTTACTGGGGGTAACGGCAATGCATAGGTACATAGTGAGGATTTGTGTGCTAATAATATGTGTTGATGATAAATCCATTGGATTCTTGTCTGAAATACACTTACTTGAGATTAAAAGCTAGACATTTTTATTCTTGTCCATTCTGGAAATTACATATTCAAATTTGCTAGATTTCAAAAACGAGAGAGGTAAGAAATTGTTACGAGTATATTCATTGTACACTGTCGAATTAAAAGTCATATACATGCCAACAGTATTTTACACAAAACGAGGTCGCGGTGGTGATTTACCCGTAGTTCTCTCCTCAAAGTTTTTGAAAACACAAAAAAACGTAAAAAATCGTAATTGACAACTTTAAAATATCCTGTCTTCCGAAAGGACAACATATAAATAACACATCGGGCACAGCTAATAGATATACTTCATTGGCAGCAAAGTCAGTAATGATTTTCTCACCCAGCCAATATCACTGACTTTATACACATGCAGACCAATACACACAATCATCCAAATACGATCTTGCTATTCAACCAAAGAACCAACTTTTTTCTCAGAGATGAAAACTATAGACCACTCGGCTTCACGAAACATATGCAACCAGCAATGCATGTATACGTATAGTTGAGCGATTCCTCCATAGATGGATGCTCACAACGATCCTAGTGAGCAAACTTAGAATATGTGCATATGTTTTGTGAGGCCAAATGGTCCTTGTCTGTAGTTTTTATTTTTAAGAAGAAATTTGGTTGAATAGCAAGATCGAATCTGGATGATTATGTGTATTGGTCTGCATGTGTATAATATCAGTGATATTCGCTGTGTGAGAAAATCATTACTGAATATGCTGCCAATGAAGTATATCTATTGGCTGTACCCGATGGGTTATTTTTATGTTGTGTGTGTAACTGAGGAGAATTATGGTAAATCATCAACGCGCCCGCGTTGTCTGTAATTACTATTAGCATGTATATGGCTTGTAACTCAAACGGTGTACAGTGAATATAATTATTTCTTATCGCTCTCATTTTTGAAATTCAGCAAATTGAGCAAGAACTCAATGTAATTATCATCAACATATACCACTTACAGCTTAGACCTCCAGTAATGCCATCTCAGAAGCAGATTGATAACGAGCCTCATGACGTTTAGGCAACACGTACAACTAAGTGCTAAGCTAACATCTTGTAGAAAAACCTACATAATGTCAAAAAAAAAACAGCATAATGGGTTATTACGCAGGTTTTTCTACAAGATATTAACTTAGCACTTAGTTGTACGTGTTGCCTAAACGTCATGAGGCTTGTCATTAATCTTTGGCTCTGATATGATGTAAAATATCGGCTTCTGAGATGGCAGTACTGGAGGTCTAAGCTGTAAGTTGTTTGTGTTGATGATAATTACATTGGGTTCTTGTCTCAAATACACTTAATTGAGCTTCAAAGCTAGCTGCGCATTCACTTTTTCTTATCTAGTCTGGAAATTACATATACAAACTTACTGAATTTCAAAAATGAGAGATACAATAAATAATTATATTCACTGTACCCTGTCGAATTACAAGCCATATACATGCTAACAGTAACTACACACAACGCGGGTGATGATTTCCCTCATTCTCCTCAGTTTTTCGTAATTTATAACTTTAAACATAACCTCTCTTCAGAAAGCACAACATAAAAATAACACGTCGGGCACAGTCAATAGATATACTTCATTGGTACCATATTTAGTAATGATTTTCTTACACAGCAAATATCACTCATTTTATATAAAGTTGTCGAGTTCATGCTTGCGTGAACAACATATGTTGTCAACAATTATCCCTGAATATAGACAACATTATCTAGATGCAAAAAAAACACCAGAAGCTTGTTAGAAAAACAAAAAAATATCCAATTCGCACAACGTGATGAAGGCTGCCTGGAATGTGGTTTCAGACATATACGGAAAAAATGGAGTATCAGAAAACATTGTATTATATGTGATAATGGATTAGCCATTAGAAATCCACAGAAAATGTCTAATTATTTTAACAACTACCTATTTTAAACAGGCTCCTTTGGATATTATTCAAAAAAATATCTAAGAGCACCAGTCCAGTTCCAAGTGATGCGACCAAAAATTTGTTGTGTTTTTATACTCGTTCTTGGAAGAGGAATTCTATAAACTAATTAGTGATAAGTTAAAAAACAGGCGTTCTTCAGGCACCGATGAAGTTCCGAATTTCTTAGTCACGAACATTTTATTGTACATAACCAAACCTCTTCTTTTTGGTTGGCCTTGCAAATTATATATAATATATTTTTACCTCCCTGAACGTCCCAGAACTATAGAAAGATACGTACCAATACCTAATTGTGATCATTATATCCCAGCAAAGTCCCAGATATACAGAAGTGTGTTATAGGTTGAGTCACAAAATGTTGCGTTTCCGATATTATTTTTTTAAACGTTTGGTAAACACATTCATGAGGGAGCTATTAGTTTAGTTTAGTAAAGATCCATTAGCGACAGTACGCGGCTTGATTTTAGGAATTTTATAATTTGGGGTTCAAGAAGCAAGTCAGGGAGGCACATCTTTGTCTGCAGTGTGCTGACTTCCCTGGGGTGCAGATTGAAATCCAAGCGAGGACGAGACAAGCAGAGCTTAAAGTAGACGCGGGTTAACTAAACGCCTGGTCTTATTCTCCACCCAAACATATCCATATTGCTGAAAACCGTTCATCGCTTTGGGCTTATCGCACCATTACCGCTTGCTAGCTTGACCGCATACTGCGCTTTAACCGTTGCTTTTTAGCCGCTTTTGATTCCGTTCGACCCAGAGTTAACCGATTGCCCTCCTTCTCCGCTCTATCGCTAGGGTAGCTAGATTCAGACAGGGATTTCTGTCATTTGTAGATATAACTTGAGACATCCTGACCGTGCATGAAGTGTATATTCTTGCTGCTAATATACCAGGTTGTGTTATAAGTCTTGCTTTTAATCACAAATACCATCCTGCCTGAAGTAAGAGATACAAAAAGGGAAGTAGAAGTAGAAAGTAAGTATCTTGAGTCTGACCATTTGAGCGTAAAGCATCAAATCCCTGAATTATTTTCTTCACTGAAGCTACCCAGGTGACTGTTTCAGTCGATAGTGATGTCTCCACACTCTAAACAGGAGGCTGGCGCCCGAGGAGTTGCTGAACTAGAGAGGCAGGTAGTTCGCCAGTTATTGACCCCGAGGAAATAGCGTTACATTATTATTAAAAAAAAAACATCCAGCAGACGCTCGCGAAATGTATCCTATTCCGCCAAATATCGTTATTATCTGAACGAGTCAACCTACTTGACGTCATTTTAATGTTGCACGGTGGGATGTTTCACACTCCTACATGGACCAAATTTCACAGACGTTCACGAAATGTAACGTAATTCAGCGATTTACGTTATTCCTTGAATGAGTCAGCATACTTGACGTGATTTTAATACTGCTTGGTAGGGTGTTTCACATTTCTGCATGGACCAGATTTCGCAGACGCTGACGAAATGTGATGACGTGATTTCATGACGAGCCAACCTGCTTGACGTTATTTTAATGTTGCATGTTGAGGAGTTTAACTTTCCTGTATGGATCACACTTCGCAGAAGCTCACGAAATGTATCCTAATTGGTCCAATAATCACGTTATTCATAGAGTGAGTTAACCTAGTTGACATCATTTTTATGTTTGCATGGTGGGGGTTTCGCGCTTTTGAGTTGATCAAATTTCACAGATGCTCACGAAATGTATCCTAAACCGCTGAATATCATGATTCCCGAACGAGTCGACCTATTTGACATCATTTTGTTATTGCATGTTCGGGTGTTTCACGCTCGCGAAATGTATCTCATCTGATAATTATCAAAGCTTCTAAAACGGTCAACAACTATATCTTTCTCTTTATTGCCGACATCACAGCTACGTATCAAACAAAGTGAATTTTGAGATAAACCAGTTGACATAAGCAACCCTGTACGGTTCTCACTCTGTATGCGCTAAGTGAGAATATATAATATACTTTGTTTTGTTGTAAGTGTTTCAATATACGGACCTCGTTATGTTAGGAGCTCAGTCGGTCCTCACTTTGTCCGATAAACGAGTCATACATTTAAAATAGCTTTTTCCGCGTATACTCGCCACTTTTAGATACAACAATGGCGCCCTACCTGATCATGCCAAAAACAACATTTGTAGCTGAATTCCTTCTGGTGGTCCTCACTTTGTATATCCATATATATAAAAATGAATGTCTGTATGTCCTTTGTAGAATCGTATTCGATCATGTGATGATCTTTAGTAAAGTTGTTGTGCATGAGGCCACGAAGGTTTCCGAGTTGGTACGACCAATTTTCTACAGATGGCGCCACTGTCATTCCAATGATTTTCATATATTGATAGTTCATACTGATTTGAATTGAAGCGAAAACAGCGCACCAATGATGACGTTTCGAGTTGTTGGTGACATAAGAATTTATGTAAATTGTGAAATTCATGTCCGGCTCACATTGTGCCTATTTTTATATTTAGGATCGTTTTTCGAATAGGTTTTTGAATCCCATTGTGAGTTAAATTGATTCAAATAAACACTGCCAGTTATACCACGTACATCGCCCGCTGATGAACTTAATGTATGTCTCAAATCATCAGTTTTATGGCGTCATTTACAGAGATTGATTTTGAGAACCAACATGCGTGTACAACTACAAAGGGATGCATCGGCTGGAAATTTGCAAAACAGTTAATGGATATTGGAAATGGGCGAATGCTAATTGATGAATATACGCAATGTATGACCTTTTCAGAAAACTTCTGTAACATCACAGGAAGTATAGACGTATTGGTGCAAAAAGTTTTCCCAAAAATTGCACAGTACTACAAAAATCATCAGTGCCTTAGTACGCATGCAATATTAGCGGCCAGGAACAATGATGTCAATACCATCAACTTCACTATTCAGAATGGAATACCCGGCGAAACGACAACATATAAGTCCATCGATACTGTGGTGAATCAAGACGAAGTTGTCAACTATCTAACTGAATTCTTGAATTCGCTTGATTTGCCAGGCATGCCACTGCACGTTTTTATATTGAAAATTGCCGTACTCATCATTCTTCTTCGAAACATAAATTCACCGCGACTTTGTAACGGAACCAGACTCTCAGTCCAGAAAATGATGAACAATGTTATCGAGGCAACAATTTTATTTGGAAAATTCAAAGGTAAAGACGTACTGTTGCCACGTATTCCAATCATACCGACAGATATGCCATTCGAATTCAATTGCTTGCAGTTCCCGTTGAGACTCGCTTTCGCAATAACTATCAACAAAGCACAAGGGCAATCGTTGCAAGTGTGTGGATTACATTTGGAGAATCCTTGCTTCTCATATGGGCAGCTCTATGTGGCCTTTTCATGCGTCGGAAATCCTTCTGATTTATTCATTTACGCACCAGATGGAAAAACAAGAAATATTGTGTATCCCATAGCACTTCAATAAATATCGAATTGAAACGAAACGCTGCAATGTTACAATTTTTTCGAAATGAACAAAATCAATAAAATGACTCAAAATGAATTGAACATTTGTGTAATTTCTTTCCTTCAAATTTATTTCGGGTGGTGGTGTAGCAACTCGCGCAGGATAAATCTAATATACCATATAATATAAAAGAAAACCACATTAAGCCATTTTTAAGCACATATTGACCTAAACATGGCTGCATAAATAATATTCCAAAGTTTTTCTCATTCCGTCACGGCAACAGTGACCCCCCTATACAGTGTCCTATTGGGGATGAGAAATATTCTAACCATGATAGGTCACTAAGCGCTTTATGCTCGAATATTCCACTTAAATAAATCTACTTCACACTACTACACCGACTGCAGTATCATTCGAATATGAAGCTCCTCGCGAAAAAATCACAAATGATACTGAGGAGTTCTAAGCGCGTCACCGGCACTGCATCTATCGCAAGCTCCCGATCATTCACGAATGAAGGGCCGAGTCCGCGATTAAAATAAACAGTTGAACTGTTATTCAAAATATTTAATTGCACCTTTTCTACTAAACTAAATTACCTAAACTATATAAAAGTGTAACAAACTAGGTACATAGTTTGCTCTTTTCGAGAAAATTAGCTTAGTAGTATATTATTTTAAATTAAACTGGTTTGAGAAAATTAATTTTAATTAAACTGAACAATTTAGGTTAATTAAAAAATGTATTATGGGTATTGACAATTTTTGTTTAACTGACTATTCAATTGACCATATAAGATCCATGTTGAAAGGCCTATGTAGGCACGCCGTTTCGTATAAAGAATGAGATCGCACAGTCATATGGGTTCTGCCCACCTGTTCTTCATCGTACATTTGCCTTGAATGATAGAGATACATTTTCGATATACGCCAGGAAGATTTGGCACGTTCCTGGGTGTTTTTTTCACAGGGGAAACCTTTTATGGCCAATCTCAGTGTTGCCCTGCCGGCATATCCTGCCCGAAGCGTGAGATTGTCCAGAAATGGCACTAAAATGTCTTAGTCGTTCGCCACATATCCCACCATGGTATTACTTGCAGCATTTCTTCATAGCTTTGCGCTTGGTGCTCATACCGGGTATTAGTCATCAATCCGCTATCGTACACATACGTACTTTTATACCTATGTACACATATACAACCTAGCAAAATAGAAACCTACCATTGGTTCCTTGGTCTATTTTTGTTCTGCCGTGCCTTACTCAGCTTAATTCAACTCACAGTTGGTTGAATATCTGCCCACTTTCCCTCGCGTATATGCGTAGCAAAATTGTTAGCAGTGAGCCTTTCGACGAGCGTCTGTTCCAGCTGTGTCTGGTAGTCAACCCACCTACTACATAGGAGTAGGTGATCAGAAGTATCCTCCTCCATTGCAATATACGCAATTTGCGTACTCTCTCTTTCCTACCCTCCTCAGGTTGCTGTCAAACAATCATGTCCGGTGAGGAATTGTGCGGTGTAGTAATGTCCGCACCGCTCCCTTGTCAATCCAAGTTTTAATATCTGGGATCAGCCTTCTGGCCCATGCACCATGGACAAAAAGTCCCTCTCTTCCATCGCTTGTAGCTTCGACGCCCCTTTTATAGAGCGCACATTTCTCCACAGCCAGCAAATCAATTGGTTTGATACCAGCCACCACCAGCAGTGCATCGGTCGACACCGTTCTGTAAGCGCATACCTCGCACAGCTTTACTTTTCGCTGGCTTCTCAATATTAGCTGTTCATACTTCTTTTACCTCGAGGCCTTGTTATATGGTATACGAGTATGTGAGCTCCATACAGCATAATGGAGTTTGCCACCCCTGCCAAAATCTTGCTTCTCTCACTACTGGCGCCTCTGCCAGATAGCATTAGCCGTATAAGAGATGCAAAGACCTCATTTACCTTGTCATTGGTGTCTAATATGTTCATTTATTTTCAGATCTTTGTCAAGCCAGACACTCATATACCTAATTGCATTTTGCCTCCGAATCTCTGAAGTATCAACCTTAACAGCTAATGAAGTTAGCTTCTGTCTAGTAGAAAGTATAACTACTTCCGTCTTCTCAGGAGGTAATTTTCTTCCAGTTATATGGTAATTCTCGTGATTCCATATACCAAGAGGACTTCAAGTGTATCTTGCTAGTCAGTAACATCGCAAGGTCGTCAGCATACCCTTTCAAGCGAATTCCCTACAGCATCTGCAACCGAAAAGCTCCATCGTAGAACAAGCTCCAAAGCAACGGCCATAGGAGCGAGCCCTGCGGCACTCTCATGGTTACCTTAATCGTCTTTTGCCCTACCGTAAGTGCTCTCTCGTCAAAGTAGCTTTTTATTATATTCCAAAGAAAGCTTGGGGTGTCTAGCTTCTCGAGAGATTCGACGATTTTCTGCCTTTATGACGTGTTAACGGCATTCTTAACACCAAAAGCAACCATAACTACTGTAGCTGCCGCTATCCACTACTTTCGCCAGCTATACCACAGCACTAAGCGCATCTAAGGCAGACGTTCCCTTTCTGGAACCATATTGCGAAAGAGACGGGCCCGTTCTTTTGATCGACGTATTTTCTTAGCCTACCTTCTATCAGTCGTTCTATAAGCTTTACAAGTGAACTCAGCATACTTCCCTATCGGTGGGTTTCGGAGGTTTTGGGATGAGTTCCAAACCAGCCTCCTTCCACCTCTGCGGAGACTCCCGTTCTCAAGCGTCATTCATCACAGTATCTCTTTAATCAGCGCTTTCACGATCTCGTTTGGTATTTTCAAGTGCGTTGTAGCTTTTTACAGCTTACTCAAGGTGAACTCTGGTATGTCCAAAGGCTCCTCAAATTTCCATTCGGTGAATGAGCGCTTCGGAAACAATTCCTCTACAATTCTTATTTCTTGTTCAGTATCCAGGTCTGTGAGTTTTGGCTTTTCCATAGCTATTTTGTATGCCCGTAAACTTCGTTTTCTAAGTCATTTATTAAGTCTTTCAACATCCTCCGTTTAGAGCTTACTATGAGCTTTTCTAGTTCTATTTTGCCATATTGATTGTTTTTTGAACTCAAGCATTAGAACGATATTCCTTATTCAAATTTGCTCTACGGTATTTTCTAGTTTCTCTTGTCATTCTACGTCTGATAGTTAGGTATTCTATTAAATTTTGTAATCGGTGATAGAAGTCTATTTATTGCATTCATTCACTTTTGCATAATGCTCCAATGAATTAAACACAGACTGTCGACTGTATCTTCAGGCATTGCCATGTTTTATATCGACCAACAAGGTAAACTCACAAGCCCATGTCAAACAAGTCAGTGAATAAGCGTAACTGTGGAAGATCCATACATTGATGAGAAAAATTTCAAGCCAGTGAGACAAAACTAAAATAAGTATGTCAGCGAACTCAATAAATAAGCTACAAAAGCTTTCTCTACGATATTTTCATACCTACGTTTTTGAAGTTGTCATTAGGCCGCGTATAAATTACCAAGCTTCATTATTATGAAAATTATGTAGAAAAAATGCTAAGTTTTATCATGGGTATATTAAAATTTGCTTCAAGATATTTATCTGGTGGGAAAATGTATTTCAAAGCGAGCAATATTTTTTTTGGGTTAAGTGCCATCTTAGTACATGAATCTTTCCATAATCATATCGAAAACTCTTGCAGACTTTTATTTTCCAATTGTTGTAAAATAATCGTACTGAAAAACAAAAATATCTACTTTTTATGGACACAACAAATTTCGACTTTTCAGTCATTATTTTGGAGAAAATTTCTTGTACAACATTTAACAACATTTTCGAGGGAAGTTAATAGAAAACATCAAAAATAACAGCATGAGAAGTTGAAAATGTGATTATTTGAAGGCAATAAGCGGTATTTCTTTAAATGCTTCGAGTGAACATTTGAAAATATACGTAATATTGCGATTACTCAGATCATACGTGTTTAGGATAGAAATAGTATGAAAATACACAAAAAAAACATGCGATTTACAATAAATTATTTATTTTTAGAAACCTTACCACTCTGTATATCAAGAATTAGGACACTTAGGACATACGTTCATGTGAAGAATTCTTCTTAAAATGGTCTCACAAATCGGCCCTTTGTATATTGAAATTCAATTAGGAAGGTACTGTGAAATGGCCTAATATTAACTATTTAAACAAACATTAATGTAGTTTTATTTTATTTCATCGATTCATCCTTATTGGATAACATTTCAGTTGGAATATGTTACTAGGTCGGAATAGAAGTCGTGGGAAAATCATAATATTCATAGAAATTTGGCATATTACCCTTGTACCGCATAAAAATCTGACAGGCAGCCCATAGCTACATTGTTTAGCCAGACAATGATGATCTTACCTTATTATCATTAATGTACCATGAAATATTAGCGGGCGGATCAGATCCTGGAGAGTAACATTCAGCATTTACTGTTTGTCCAATTTCTACCTTCGAGGTTGGCTCTGTCCGCAATATGGGATTGTCATTTGGAAGCTCTGGAACATAGAGAATGCAAAACTATTTTATTGAAAATGATTTTACTTAATTTTTGATTTTATCCAACATTTTCGATAATACACTCGTAGCTTCACGAAGCCTGGTAAAGGATTTTCATAGTATATATTAAGATACTCCTGCAAAATTAAAATGAGAATTTGGTAGCTAGATAACTTTGGAATTAGGTCATAGGAAAAATAGTACATTCATTGTCTTTTTTGACAAGAGGGTCATCATTGTTTGAGTAGTAATGACCTCAAGCAAGCCATGTATAAAATATTTTTCATCATTAACACCTAATGTCACTATATTCGATTCTTTTAGAATTAAATATAGGTACTCAATTTGCGATGAAGCTCAAATCAACCATCATTATGTTCCCTACTTTCTCTGTAGAATTGTAATGGTGGCTCCGAGGGTGACACAAGATCTTTCGGACTGTTTTTAATTAAACCAATAAAGAATTTAATTAATAAACTTTCAAGTACTTGCATTTCTTAAAACAGTTTACTTGAATTTATAACCGTAATTGTTCAATCAAACTTATTGAACTGCTTACTTAAATTGAGTACACCAATTCATTTAAAATTAATGAACTTTCAAAATTAGTTCAGCTGCCCAAGTCAATCGTTTAATAATTATATTCGTAAATTTTTCATTTAGGTTTAAAAACATGTTCAGATATGGAATATACATGATAATAACACATTCCAAAAACCTCAGCTTAAACGAAATAATTTAGTTGCTTATAATAATTGAACACTTCATTACACGTAATAAAAATTTTCCTAAAAAGTTTAGTTGACCACGTGTTTTCAGTGCAAAGTAAACCGGTCCAGTTGAGTAGGGTTTTTATACTGAAAAGCTGTAGCCGCGGAATAGCTTTGTCAGTTCCTAATTCACGTATATAGTCAACCAGCTATGGAGCCTATATACCAGGATAACCGACGAAATGAGAACGAAACGGCACCAAAAACTTGTCGCCTGAGGGAAGGCGCAGTAATCGAAGCGAGTACCAGCTACTGCGTATGCGCAAGGTATCTGAGGTTATAGTACGACATCCGGCGGCTTGAAATTGCAGGTATTTATTTTCTGGATGAAATTTAACTTTTGTGAAATATAAATAATAGTAGAACAGATAACAGCAAGTTTGCCTTCATCACTGCTATTACTTATCATTCATAACAATCGAGTGTTATTGAAAGAAAAAAAAAACAGATACTTGCAGGTTCAAGCGGCCTGCACGGCTATTGTGTAGGAAACCTAAAAAAAGTAAGAAAAAACAATTAAATGTCATCTTGTAGACTAGGTAGTTTTTAATGTACAAATAGTTCATTTCACGTTTGCTCGCTGTGATCGGCATTCGCTGACGTTAAGGCAGCACTTACAGCTACAAATTAAGTTCACAACAAGTGTACATCAGCTTGCGCTAAGTTAACATCTGTAGAAAAACCTACGTTATGACACAAAAAACCTACGAAATATCAAAAAGGTACCGACGAAATGTAGTGCTTTCTTTGAATTATATTGTGACATTATGTAGGTTTTTCAACAAGATGTTAACTTAGCACTAGCTGATGGACACTCGCAGTGAGCCCGTTTTGTAGATGTACGTGTTGCCTAACAATCACGATGCTTTAGTTATCAATGTTTGGCTCTGACGGCATGTAAAATCTGCTTCAGAGATGGCATTATTGGAGGTCTAAGCTGTAAGTTGTATACTATAGGTGGAAGGAAACGGCAATGCATAGGTGCTTTGTGAGGATTTGTGTGTAATAATCTGTGTTGATGATAATTTAATTGTTTTCTTGTCTCAAATACACTAACTTGAGATTCAAAGCTAGAAATTAGTTGCGCATCCACAACATAACCAGTCTTCAGAAGGGACAACATATAAATAACCCGTCGGGCACAGCTAATAGATATACTTCTTTAGAAGCATATTCAGTAATTTTCTCACACACCAAATATTACTGATTTTATACACATGCACACCAATATACATAATCATCCAGATTGAATTTTGCTATGCAACCAACTTTTTCTCTTTTACATGTCAGAGATAAACACTACAGACTGCTCGGCTTCATTAGAAATATACTTGCTTTCTGCAACCAACACTCCGTGTAGTCGAGTCATTCCTCCATAGATGGATGCTCACAGCGATCATAGCGGGCAAACGAGGAATGAACTATTTACACCCTAAGAACCTCCTAGTCTGCAAAATCACAATTTGTTTTTTTACGTTTTATAGGTTTTTTACATAATAGCCGTGCCGATCTTATTAGGAAAGTGAGCATTTGACGGATCTGTTAAGCCACATCCTTGTCAGATAGCGCAACAGCATTTCTCTAGAGCAAGCTTAAGAACCTCTCAGAATTGCAACTTAAAAAAAACAAATCAAAGTTGATTAATGAAGATGGGTAGGTTTGGTTCATAGAGTGGGGAGTGAGGGTGCTTTCTATTCGCTAAGCGTGTGTTTTCCCCCAGAAGATTATATCCCCAAAAGATTACCCAAGCAAAAATTTCGCAACATGGCAACCCTGCCAAAGTACCACTGATACTCCGGCACAGGTACTACGTATCTTGGAAAGTGACATCCTGTCGTTTTTTTTCTTAACTTTATAGGTCTTTTTTGACATAACGCAGATTTTTCTACAAGATGTCAACTTAGCACTAGCTGTTGTACACTTGTTGTGAACTCGTTTTGTAGCTGTACCTAAACATCCTGAAGCTTCAGTAATCAATGTTTGGCTCTGATGTGATGTAACATCTGCTTCAGAGATGGCATTATTGGGGGTCAAAGCTGTAAGTTGTAGGTATACTATAGCTGGAAGAAAACGGCAGTGCTACATAGTGATGATTTGTGTGCCAATAATCTGTGTTGATGATAATACTATTGGTTTTGGTTTTTTCTTATTTATTTCGGAAGTAACAAATGTAAATTTGCTGAAATTCAAAAATGAGAGATAATAAAAGAAAATCCCTGGATGGTAAAGTATATATTACAAGTAACAGGTGAGAAAATTTGCTATGAACAGGAATATTAAATGTATGTAACGGAAGAAAGTTATTACATTATTGGCCCGAGTAAAGATATCATGGCCATGCAAGACAACTGTTGAAATATACTACACCAGGCTCTACAATACTATACGTATACGTAGCAAAATTTTTCCCGAAATCGTTGCAAAACACTTGAAAAATGCAAATGAAGATTGACGCCTTGGCGTTCGAAGGGACTCTGTCGGCTTTCTAGAGAAGCAATACACAGCCTTTACATAATGCAATCAGAAGCTTGAAAATTGTAGAAGATAAGCTATGCGATTTGTCGGCATTCACTAGCTGGGGTCAATCGGTCAAGCTCATTGAATTCAAAAACCAGAAGACGTTAGAGCTAAAAAGTTTTATGACATTGAAAATAAAAAAATAAAAGGGTATATTTGCTTAAAATGAGTGAATAAATAATAACATAAACACTAAATAATCAAAAACAAAAAATAAACAAAAACAGTAACAAATCAATACTTTCTGAAAAAAAATAAACAATAAATAATCAAAAACATCAAATGAACAAAAGCAGTAACTAACACAGTATTTTCCAGAACAACATAATAAATGAAATATAAATATTTATAAAACAGAATTTTTATATCTTTTAATTTTTTTATTTTCATTGTCACAAAACTTTTGAGCTCTAACGTGTATGATTCACATCTTAATATACTTCAAAATCAGTCAGCCACAATGTGACTTATACACCTCTCAGGTAGCGGAATATGGCAACGCAGCGCTGTCAAAATTTGCATTCATTCCATCCTATGATCCGCATTTAACATATAATTATCATGTACTAGGGCTATTGTTACCAAAAAGGCACAAAATGGATCAGTCGGGAACGTGGTCGAAACATGTCTTATGATACGCTTTTTGGGTCGCCGTAATCGATCTTCTGAGGTCTATTCTCCAACGAAACTGCAGTCACTGGTTCTGTGCTGATATCTGACGTCGAGGTATTGCTGGAAAATGGTATTTTGGATAGCCCATATAAAAAATGCTCTATCCAAGATTTTTTTTTGCAGAATTACATACTACGCTTTCGTGTACATGTTAAACCTGCAATAACCCCTAAACACGTGGTTATGTTAACTGTACCATCATCCGTAGTTTTTTGCAGGAATCTGGTGGGCTGGCAGCTTTACCATGATTATTTAGAAGCCTCTCAATCGTTTAAAGGTGGTGCGACTGGTTACACACAGCGAAATGAAAACAAAAAAGTTCTCAATTGCAGTTGCATGTATGAACCTATAAAACGTAAAAAACGAGTAAAATGTCATCGAGCTCACTAGTTAGTTCTTAGAGTGCAAACAGTCATTCCACGTTTGCTCACTAGGATCGTTGTGAGTGTCCATCTATGGAAGAATGTTGGTTTAATAGAAAGATCGCATCTGGATGATTATGGGTATTGGTCTGTATGTGAGGAGAATTGGGCGAAATCATCACCGCGCCCGCGTTGTGTCTAATTACTGTTAGCATGTATATGACTTGTAATTCGACAGTGTAAAGTGAATATAGATATTTATTATATCTCTCATTTTTGAAATTCAGCAAATTTGCATATGTTATTTCCAGAATGGATAAGAAAAAGTGGATGCACCACTAATTTCTAGCTTTGAATCTCAAGTAAGTGTATTTGAGACAAGAATGGAATTATCAACACATATTATTAGCACAAAAATCCTCACTATGAACCTATGCATTGCCGTTTCCTCCTAGCTATAGTATACAACTTACAGCTTAGACCTCCAGTAATGCCATATTTTAAGCAGATTCAACCATCACATTAGAGCCAAACATTGATTACTGAAGCCTCATGACGTTTAGGCAACACGTACAACTACAAAACGAGTTCACAACGTGTCCATCAGCTAGTGCTAAGCTAACATCTTGTAGAAAAACCTATATAATGTCACAAAAAACCAATACAATGTTAAAAAAAACGACAATGTCACTTTTCAAGATACGTAATACCCTTGCAGTATCAATTCAAGGTATCAAAATGTTGTTGAGGGACTGGAAGGAAGTGTATGAATGTTTTGAAACGCAACATCTAACAAAATTTGGGTGGAAAGGCTTTTTCATGTAAGGGTTTGGAAGTGCAAGTTTGCAAATGCTTTATAGGATAAACTATAAACACACGGTAGGTGATGTTGTGTTAGTATAATCACATATGTATTACAAAATTGGAATAAACATGGAGAAACCTTCAGCTAAACTGAAAAAATTGGATTTCATCCAGACAAAATTTTGGCTCAATTTTATGTAATTTCATATTTTTATCGAATCTGCCGCACAGGCAGATGCCTAAATGCCGGGGCACCGCGGCTGCTATGATGATCCCAAAGAAATTTTCTTAATCCGATTTGTGACCTGCCTAATGTTAGAACTAGGAAAAGCTTCCTCTTGTAGGTTGTTCCACAATCTCGGCACCCTCGGGAGAAAGGAGCGGTCGTATCGGCCAGTTTTGCATATCCGAAGTTCGACACGGTTAGCATGGGAGGCCAAAGTCAGGCGGGTCTGTCAGCCCGTTGGTGTCCCGAGACTGTCTGCTGGAGAAGAATCATCGATCAGTCGGACAGCTCTGCTCTGGACAGCTTCGATTATAAATAATGTAGTCGGGGCGGCAGCACCCCAAACGTGTGAGCAATAGTCGAGGATAGGCCTTATCTGGGTCTTGTATAGAGTGAGAAGGTCTTGCGGAAAAGTAGCTGTTAGCCCTAAACAAATAGCCTAGCTTTTTCCCAGAAGCTGCCGCTATTGACGAGATATGTTCGTACCAGATCGGGTTCTCGGTGATCTGGACTTCGACCAGCCGAAATGAATGGCTCTTTGGCAGAACTCGGCCTTCCATAGAAACCGGATGAAGGCTAGGTCGCTTTATGTTCGTCAAGGTGCAGTACTGTGTTTTGGAAGTATTAAATTGTACAAGATTGTTGCGACCCCAAGCAGTGATAACCTCCAGGTCTCTCGTCAGAGAGGAAGTCGTCACTAGTCTTCTTTTTTTAAGCTGAGCGGCAGAGATCGGCTTGTCACTCCGAATTCCTGCATGTAGGGTGCTGTCATCAGTAAAGCTGTGGATTGGGTTGATCGTGCAGGAAAGGAGGTCATTGATATGTAAGAAGAACAGTGTCGGAGCTAAGACCGATTCCTAGGGAACACCCGCGTTGACGTTGTTGGATGAAGAGGAGAACCCGTCAATTACGACTGATATCTTGCGACCAGAGATAAAGTCAGCAACCCATCTGCAAAGCTTTTCTGGCAGGCCATAGGATGGAAATTTGCTTAATAGGGCAGCGTGTCACAGCTGATCGTATGCTTTCGTGATGTCAAGAGCAACGAAATGAGCCTCACCATCAGACTGGATAAGTTTACTCCACAATTGCGTGACTTAAGCTAGGAGGTCCCCCGTGGATCGCTGGTGCCGGAAACTGTACTGCCTGTCGTTAATTAAGCGGCGACGTTCGAGGTAAGCCAGAAGCTCGAGATTTTTTTTTATACTCGAACTACCACGAAGGCCCAAGGCCTAAGCACCCATTGGGTACCTTGGGGCTATAGAGGGATACATGGGAAAGGGAGAACGCCACACGGACTCTAGCGAGGGAACACGTGTGCATGCAACAGGCACACATTCTGGCTCCGCCTACGAGATCCGCCGGGTGGTACCTCCGAGTTCGACAGTCAGAGACCATCTACCACCTACGGACAATCACAACAGCCATAGCCAAGAGAAAAATTTCTCCTGGGACGGGACTCGTACCCGCACAGCGCACGGCGACTGATCAGGAGACCGAAGAGTCTACTACCGCGGCCACCGCTGCTGCCTTTATGCACCTCTCCATCATCTTACGTATAACAGAAAGCAGAGCTATAGGCCTGTAGTTGTATTGATCGATCTTAGATTCTTTTTTTGGGATGGGTTGGACATGAGCAAATTTCAGTTTTCTGGAAAGGTGCCGGATTCGTAACATATCTGGAAGAGACGCGAAAGAACTGGAGCAAGCTCCGCTGCACACCTCTTCAGTACAATGACAGTAATCAAGTCCGAACCAGAAGCTTTGTTGATGTTAAGTGACCAGAGCACTCATCTTACGGTCTTATGCCTGAATATTATCTCCCGCATGGTCTAGGGAACCCTTTGAATTGACGGCACTTGGGCGTTGGGCGGCCTACACAACACCATGGTGTGAGTTATCCAGGAGACAAGGGACAAGATGCGTGGTCAGAAAGAGTTCTAGCAGCCTACTGGCATGTGACGAGACGCGGGGGAAAAAGTAGGGCTCGTCACCAGCTGGGCCGCCCAGGAGTAAGAGCGAACGCTTCGACTGCACGTCCTGCTCCATTGCTCTTGTTTGAGCCCAACCAAAGCTCATTATGAGCATTGGAATCACCGAGGAGAACTACCTCTGAAGCGGGGTGATTGATGTTCAGGAGGTCGATCTTAACGGCGAGGTGTTCAAGTAGGGCTCCCAGTTGTGGTCCGAGAGAGAGCGAAAAGGCAGCAAATACATTTGGGGGATGTTTTGGTGGTGAGACGAAGTCACATACTGTCCTTTTGGTCTGATTCCAAAGAAACGTCTCTGGAGCAGGAAAGACTACTGCGGACCAAAAGCCACAGCTCTCCCGTTCTTTCTCCGATTGTAGTGCATCTCCTAATTTGGGAAGCTAAGATGGTTAATCGGTGAAGTCTCTAAGATTTTTGTCTCCGCCAAGAAAAGTGTAACGAGACGATTGGATTGCAAGTAGTGATCAATGCATCAATGTTGCTGTTAATCCCGCAGACGTTGGTAAAACAAATTTTATCTTCGATGTTGTTCCGTCGAGTCCACCTTCGACTCGGACATTCCGAGGTGGACCTTACGTCCGGAATTCTTAGTACTCGAGGGATCCGTCATCATTAATTTCTTTGCTTTGGAACATAACCGACTGCATAGGTTAGGTGTGGAAACATGCAGACATTCATAAGATACCCTGGGAAAAGCTAGCGGGTGGTACCGCCTCGGTCGACTGGACCTTATCTACCACCATGTTTTTGCGTGTTAATGATATTAAATAGACCTAAAGTGGTTTTTTTTTCGGACTTGTACCGCCAATCGGCAATCGGTACTGAGGTATTCCTTAACGCGTTTACAATTGCTTGAATGGGAAGAAGTTGTATACTGGATACAACAACTTCCGGAACAAGCATTTGCCACGGCCCCACTGAGTAGGGGTAAAAAGGTGAGATAATTAATTGATAACATTTCAATGACAAGCTGTCACTTTATATTTTTACAGTGTTTTGTTTTGAATACCTCGTTACTGTTTGCTGCCAAAAATCTGACGGGTATTGCTACCCTATTGGTGGAAAATAACGCTCTGTTAGATTGACAATCTTCATGAAATCCACCCTTAATCTTAGATAATGACAAAATTATACGTTTGTAGGTACCTATAATAAATTTGTACAAAAGTATTTTTTTAATTGTTTTACCATATTCATCCTTTGATACATGCATTATTTTTATTATTATGCATACTATTTTACTGTAATTTAAATACCAAAACATCATGCTAATTTTGATGTTATCTCAAAATATCTAGACTCACACTATTTGAGGAGCAAAAATACAAAAGGAATAATACCCGTTTTTCTATATTGAGAGCGAATCGAAGATTGTTGTCAGCTCTAAAGAAAATGCGGGCGTTGAGTTTTTTCTTCACAAACCTAAGCATTGAGATCAATAACGTAAACTACCGTATGCAATAATAATATAAATTTCTGCTTAGAGCTATTATGTTAAACATGACTGGATATTTTTTTTGAAACAAATAAAAAACAAAATATAAAGGGATTTTATCACATTTATTTGGATTTAAATAAATGGAATTATTTGAAAGGAAAATAAAGGTCGCAATTTAATTCAAAATATATAATAAGGCGTACAGAAAGTGAGTCATATGGCTACATCACCATCGTCTTCGTTACAGTCACAATAGCTTTTTGCCATTTAGGTATATTTCGCTTTCTCTTTCGGCTACCCTCATTGCCCTCACTAATTAAGGGTCCCTTAGAATCCATCATGTTAAGGAAACAAACACAACTGTTTGTACGCGCAACGAGTTTATGGAACTTGTAAGCAATGCTGAAAATATCACTTGTATGGATAATACCCTTTTTGGACCACTTTTGTATGTTTAATGTTATTTCATGGAGGATAAAAAACCAAGTGGACTAAATCTAATAAAATCCCTTTTGAAAATATAATTTTGAGGATAATACTCTTTTTGATGCACTACACGTGTTCTGACTGCTAATTTATAAGGGATGAAAATTACTTTGGAATGATATGAGTGCTGGACTATAAAGATGTACATTCAACATACGTAAAGCCATCTGTTACAAAAATTAAAAAAAAATGGATAATATTTCTTTTGAATTGTTGCTCCACATTCATACAAATCTACAATATAAATAATTGTTTTATGTTTATTTGCAACTTGTGGAAACGAGGTATAAGTGATTGAAAATTTGATAACACTTCATAAAAATATAAATTTCCATGAAACATAAACACCACCAGTCTTGCTTTTTTTGTTCTTGCACGTACAATGGGAATATTTATCGGAATTACCTTTAGCTACGTGGTAAACATTATTACGCCTTAAATCTTATGTTTCTCCATTGGTATTCCTCAATATTTTATTCAAAGCTTTTTTCATTTCATTCTAACAAAACAGCAAAGGTAGCAAAAACGTCCGATGAGCTGGCAATACGGCAATCCAGGTGACAAGAATAACAAGGACAGCTGCCAAAAGATCCTAGCCCTTTGAACGTCAAAGAGTCAATGTTTCAATTTTGTTTTGCATTTTCTTAAGGGTCGTGCAACGATTTCGAGCAAAAATTCCATACGAATAGGCTTGTAGAGCCTAGAGTATATTTCAACACTTGTCTTGCGTGGCCTACTCGAGCCAACCTCCCTCCAAAAAGGACAACATCTAAATAACGCGTCAGGCATAGCTAATAGATATACTTCATTGTCAGCGTATTAAGTAATAATTTTCTCACATAGAAAATATCACTCATTTTATACGCATGCAGACTATTACACATAATCATCCAGAGGGATCTTTCAACTCAACCAACTTTCTTTCTTTCACATCTTCTCAGAGATAAGCACTACAGACTTCTCGGCTTTCTGGAACCGCCAAGCAACCAACAATGCATGTCGTATCGCTGAGTCATTCCTCCATAAATGAACGCTTTTGGTGGTGCGAACTAAAAACTACCTAGTCTGCCAGATGACATTTTGTACTTTTTATTTTTTACTTTGAGTTTTTGTATCTACATAATACCCCTATAATAGCACGAAAGCATTGCCGTAATTTCTTCTGGTGTATTCGCTTCAAGCAACACGCCAATAAATCCGACAGCCAAGTAAAAACGTATGTCAAACTGATAAATCTATTCCATCGCTACTGCTGTTTTATGGTTTGTCTTTGGAGAAAGGCACCTAGGTGCAATTCTACATCTGCGGTTTTATTTGGCGAACAGTGAAATATGTAGATTCATCAGTAGTTCTCAACGTTCGCCTTCTAACCTCTGTGTACCACCAGACGCTAAAACTGTCGAGTTTTTCAATTGGTGCTTACGTCGGTGACTCGATTTTGCACGACCCCATTTTATAGAATGTATAGATAAAAGAGTGGAATAATCTATACTACATTTTTTCTGAGGCGACGGGACGTCACGGCACATTTTCGTGACTAATCATGCAATTAATAACCTGCTCATCTAGTGAAGCAGTGGACAATGGACTCTTCATTGGTTAGCCACGAAACAAAACTGTAATCAATTGTGGATCAGCCCTTACCTGCCACGGTCATATAGGCCGTTTTGATATCGGTATGAAACAAAGGAGCATCGGCGGATACCTCACATTTATAGTCGCCGCTCAGTTCCCTCCGCACCCCCCGCAGAGTCACTTCTGTCGGGCCGGATTTTGATAGCTGCAACATGGAAAGTATCAAAAATCAGAATTGCTAAAGGAAAAATATGTTATCATACTTAAAAAAAAAAAACGAGATAACGAGGAAAAAGCTAAAACCAGTCATAGTTTAATACACGAAACAGCATCACTTACGACACTCCTGTTTAAGACAAGATATTCGAGGTTATGTTCATTTATTTATTATGGAAGCTGTGATAGATGTCGGACAAACATTAATATATAACGGTCACCTGGACCAATGCGAAAATACCTTATCGAAATGCAATTTGACGGAACCTGTCAAATCTTTCTGAATATTAGTGACTATTGGAATATTGAATAAAATCATGAAAAAGCGATTGTATTATAAAGAAGAACACTTTTTAAAGACGTTTTGAAAATGTCATTTTGATATATTAGAGACGTCGTAAAGACGTCTCGTGAACACTATACGACATCTTAAAGACATTGTAAAGACGACGTTTCTTACAAAACTGTGCATCTTAAAGACGTCTCTACAATACGTTCATAAGGTCTTTAGTATGGCATTAAAAAGACAAAATAAAAAAAAATCGAATTATTAAAAAGTATTTTTATAAAAAAAAATAATGGTTTCATGTTATCAGTTTTTTTCTGGTCAGCTGTCTGGCGATGTGAAGTTTGTCTCAGCCACGACCAGGCTGCTAGCTCCACGTTATGGTGGCTCTGGCGTACACCAGTCCTTTCAGCAGATACTGAAACAAATAAGTAGGTACAGGTTGTTCCATAAACTTTTTAATATTGCAATCCAAAATGTGTTGTACGTTGCTTTTATACTTTTGAGTATTCTTGTCGGCAATACAGAAATGAGTGAATGATCGGATAAATATTTACTAATAATCAGGTGTGTTATTTTTTAAATCCTTGATGGGTGAACTTGTTATAATGGAAGTTTAAATTCTCTTGACAAAATGGTACTCTTGAATATTCCTTGACCTGAAAATAATAAGTCAAAATAGTTTCCTTTGTACAAGTAAATTAAAATTTCCGATTGATGTTTTGTTGCGAATTTTCGTTATATAAATATGCCGCGGTGGTCAAAACCAGCTGGCTCGTGGATTCTAGCTATTCGAAAAAATAGATAATGTTCTGAAACTTTTATATTCTTAAAACGACGGTATCATCTTGCTCGAATTAGTCGACATTCGGGACTTATCTATTAAGAAACAGAACACTTTTTTCTAACGTTAACAAAATGCCCGGGCAGAACGATTGCCAATTTACCTCTTCTTTCCACGCCAAGCAAGTGGGAAATCATGGGTACGCAAAAACTTTTCCCGCGTAGGCTACGCCCTACGCCTTAAAAGGCACTGACACAAATGACAAATTGCATTGACAGATGCCCGAGCCTGATACGTTGCAGAGGTATGCATAGAGATATGCTCGCTATAAGCCACGCATCGTTATATGGTGGCGAATTGATGAGTTAAAACAGGATGATGCAATAAACTTTGAAATTTAAACGATTCCAGAAAAAGAAAATTGGTGTTTATCGAGAAATAAAGGTATCTGAGGAATCCCACGACTTGTCCTTTCGCATAGTTTTAAACAAATAAAGTAGTTAAAAAATATATGAATCTTAAAAAATGATGTAAATTTTCAATCGTGGTTGGCTAAACGATGATACACGGTGTTCATTTGAAAACTTACCACTACGGATTTATCAAAAACCACTGATTAACAGAAAAAACGCCGAGACACGTCAAAAGATCTGTCAAGGGGGATAACTTTTTAACCAGAAACTACTTCACCTCCTTTCACCCTCAGCCCCAAGGGTCAATGACAAGGGGTATCGAGTAATAGCTAGTTTGAAAGGTATTTTGACGTTTGATTTTTCAAAATCAGTCAATTCGTTTTCGAGAAAATGAGAAAAATCTTGGAAAGTACTTGCCGGTCTTGGCAAGTGACGTCTGCGTTGTGTGGACTATTAGCTACACTACAGATAACATTCTCCCCTATGATTCCTGAAACCACCGTTAACAGCGCCATCTGACGATTGCGCCGACCACTAACACATAACAAACTAAACGACGAATGTTTATGGGATTCAGATCGGTGGCACTTGCCGTTATGCTCGAGTTGCATTATATTTATAAACAAATGTGTACAGGGTGTTGTTAATTATGCTAACTTAAACGATATGTATTCGTTATAAGAATTAGTCATTAAAGCATATAGTTTCCAAGTTTTCTTCCACTTTTATTCTGTATAATAACGTACAACATATAATAAGCATCTAAGGAAATACATGACATTTAAAAAAAGCCGTCTACTGATAGGTGTTCTGTTACTATGTTCGTTTTATCAAAAATTTTGAATCCAATTCATTTTCATAGTTTGCAATATTTCCAAATGCTTCATAAAATAATACAAAATATTTATAAATATGGCAAGTTTATCTGCACACAAATGTTGGTATTTTATAAAATATGACTTGTACGGTATAAAATATAGTCTCATTTGATCTAGACCATTCTTGGCAGACTACTCGATATGCTATGGACAATCAAAGTAATGCCTAATGAGTTGTGAGCAATGCTGATGTAAGGACGATCGGAGAAAAAATATTACCGATAGACTCCGAGCGGGGCTGCGGGGATGGATCCACCTTCGTTCAGAGGGCTTGACAGACATTTCTTACCTCCGAAGAGGGCGCAGACGAGGACAAAGCCTGTAGGCCATTTTTCCTGTTCTTCTTTTCTACTTATTTTGATGACATATTCCTCGAGTTTTGAATTCCGTTGGTTAGCTTCCATGTATATAATTTTGTCTTGTTCGATTAGATGAATTCTTGGGGTAGCGCATTCCTTCAACAGGCCCGAATGCTTCCCGTTTATGTCCCTGCAGACAACTTCTAGGGTTCTCTCCCTTATGTTAGTTGCCTATGCCTCCAGCAGGCTCCGACACTGTGGCCAGATCAGTATCGCTCGACGGGCACTCTCGCTCTGTTCTGTTAATTTCTTCTTTTAATACCTGGGTACCATTTAGAACTTAAATCAAATCAATTCTCGCTGACAGTCTGTCTTTAATGCAAGTATTTGAAAAAATAAGTTAAGCTCATCCATTTAGGATGATGTGTATCAACTGTAGACATTAGTGCCTGGCGCAATTATCAGATGTCACTCAAAGCAGGGTATAAGTCCTTGTATATGGCTTACACCCCACTAGGAAGCGCAGAGTCAACATACATGACGCCATTTTTTATATGGAGATCCATACCGAAGAGTATGCCTAACAAAAAGGCGTTCCCATAAATTACAGCTTAATTCTGCTATTTAAAAGGAGCTTCAAAGGAAATCCGTCAGACTCATACTCATACCAAACAAGTAATTTTTCCTTAGAGATGAATAATATGGACGGCATTAGTCTGGAGAGGAAATTTAATTAGAAACGGGTATTAATCCTCCACATAGTCACCCAGAGGCGCAGTAAGTAGGTTGCAAAGCGGAAGGAACACCGATATGATAAAATTGTATAATTTGCTGCATATACACAGTAAAACACAAGAGTAGCGCGCTTCGACTTTATTTGAAAACCATCGTCAGACTGACATGACTACCTGTCTTTGAATTAATTACAAAACTAATAGTACGATTCCTTGAACGTAATCCCATATTAATCCTACCTGGCTATTATTTTCCAATGCACTTTTCTTTTTACTATGCTTGTTTATGACTGCATTTGTACTTCGCCATCAACAAAAAGGTCCTTAAAATATTTCATTTTATAACATACTATGACAATAACACGAAATTCAAGCATTTCATTGATAACACAAAATTAATAACCAATGCTGAAAACGAATCGTGGAATGAAGTTTATTTAGCAAATACCATAGATGAAACCATAAACGAGGAGCAGACTTGCAAAAAGCAATTTGTCAGAATTTTCCTTTTTTCAACTATTATAGATGGCGTTACAATAATTAGCTGATTCACTATCGTTTCATAAAGTACTGGGCGTCTAAATCGCATCATATACTATTTAAAATGTACTATCAAAACCACTAAGACATGCAAAGCGCATTTGGTCGATCGACAATAAACAAATGGAAAGAGTGTTGTCCAAAAGACTGCCAAACCGCGTTTAGTCCATAACCTACTGCTGTCAGTGCCGTTTCGGTATTTTCGCGTGCATTCTGTGTTTATGTTTCAGCTTGCTCACACCGATTCAGGTTGTACTTTCAGACAGAATATTGAGCACGTTGTTGGTGACAGTGACCGTGGTAGCCGGAAACGGCAAGTAAATGTAACCACCAGGAAGAGAAAAAAAACAAGTGAGGTATGAATAAAAAGAACACCTTGAATGTTTCATCTATAGTTTTATTATTACTTCAGATCTTATAATCATGATCCTGAATTGCTACAATTTAATACCTACCTACCTATTCAGGAAGCAATTTACGCTCAACAGTTGTCAATATATTTTTTTGCATTACCAAAGTTAATTGCCAGAAACCAATATTTTACACGTAGGTGGAGCACCAAGTGGGTAGGGGGGCTACTGAGACATTATCTGCACTCATAGATTTCTTGAATAAAGCTGAATTTCCTGAAGATGCTTCCAAGATCCGTTTTTCGCAGATGGCTGTGGAAGTCAAAATAAAAATGGCCATGTTGTAGGGGAGAGTGGGTAACAGTGAGACACGGGTAACAGTGAGACATTTGAAATATTTTTTGTTCTAACTTTATTTTGCAGATGGCACTTCAGTACGATATTTCTACTTTACAATTGGTGTCATTTTAGCTGGGTTTAGTGACTCCGTAGTGGCGAATGACGGGACTACCGTCAACAACTAGCTCGCAGAAGTTTAAAGGAAAAATTTAGGTAGTGCTATTTCAGTCCTCCGTAATAATCTTCAAAATTCTGGGGAATTACGAGTCTTAGATTCAATTAAAAAGTGACTAGGGTATATTATCGGCATATAGTGAGACAGTTAGAGGAGACAACCTTTTTCAAGTAAGATCAATCCTTAAATCGATATCGAACAATTATTACCTAAATAAGTGCTGTCCCAAATACAAGGAATCCAAGGTCCGACGGGTCGACCGGCCGAGGATTTTTTGCGCGGTAGTTACGTTGATAAGAATTCAGCAAATAAATCTCAGGTAATTCCTATTTCTCTGTAATTAAAGACAGAGTTAGACTTAGGAAATTTGTTGAGTTATGGAGGATCATAATGAAATACATGCATGGAGTGAAGATGATAGATATAAGAAAAGGAAAAGCGACAGAGAGGATAGCGAGGGTTAGATCGCCGCAGAACACCCAAAAGAAGCTTGACGAAAGTATAGAAATCTTGATGAATATGATGCATTCGATGGAAGGAAAAATTACCGATATGTCAATGAGATTAAGAAAACATATCTGCTGAAATTGTCAAATCGTACAGAAAAAACAAAATTATGCAAAATAAGAGTAAACTGAAAAGACAAACAAGATAACTTATATACATTCAAGATGACCTGTCAAAAAAAGATAGAGAAATTCAAAAACAAATACGTATTCGAGCAAAGGAGGAAAGGGGCAAAGGCAAACAGGTTAAAATTGGCTTCAGGAAGTTATTCATTGGAACAGAAGAATGGAGATGGGATACCCAAGGGGGAAGACTGGCCAGAATGGATAGGAGTACGCCTGCAAAAAACTTTTAGAGTCTGGAGCAGGTATTGATGGCAGCTATATACACAAGGACCCGGCGATGAAAAGCACGAACATCAGAATTACAAAAACGACTATGGAAAAACGAAAGAACAAATTTTGGACAAGCTTGATTAGAATTGGGACGTGGAATGTTAGAGGCACACATGAAGAAGGGTCTTTGAAAAATTTGGTTCAGATTATGAAAAGATATAAAATATTTAGATATACATTTTAGCACTACAAGAGACAAAACAAAAAGGAAAAGAGCGAATGTTAGTAGACAAATATATGTTTTTGAACAGCGGAGCGGAGAATAGGTATTTGGGAACGGGGTTTATGATAAGTGAGCAACTAAGTCCATTTATTGTCAATTTTGAAGCAGTATCGGAAAGAATATGTAAAATTAGGTTACGAGGGAAATATAGAAAGATTTCAATAATAAATATTCACTCTCCAACTGAAAATAAAGAAATAGATGTTAAAAGTCAGTTTTACGAGGAAGTTAATCAGTCATTAGGAAAGATCGCAAAATTCGATGTTAAAATGGTTGTTGGAGATATGAATGCCATGATAGGAAAAGAGCAACAATATATACACATTACGGGGGGTAAAAGCAAACATGGAGTAACTAATGAAAATGGAGACATTCTTATTAACTTTGCAGAGGAAAATAACATGAAAGTGAAAAGTACAAGCTTTGATCATAAGTCCATTCATAAGGAAACATGGATATCACCGGACGGAAAAACGAAAAATCAGATAGACCACGTGCTGGTAGAAAAAATTCATGACAAAGTTATAAAAGACATGAGAAGTTTCAGGGGAGCAGATGCTGATACCGATCTTTTCTTGATAGTAACAAAGCTCTATCAATAAATGCCATCGCTGAAGACAACGAGCAATAAAGGAAGATCAAAATATATATCTTGGCCGTTTGCAAGAAGAGGGTGTGGTCGGAGCACTACAAGCGAATATAAGTAGAAGACGTCAAGGAAGTCAAGTAACAGAGGACATAGACGAAGAATGGAAGCAAATACAATGGGCTATAACAGAAAGTATGGAAGACTGCTCAGGGAAAACTCACAAAATAACAAAAAATGAGCAGTGGTTTAATAAGCAATGTTGCAAAGCTCTGGAAAAAAGAAATGCTGCGAGACTCAGAATTTTGGAAGATAATAGAAAATCGAAGTAGCTACAAAGAAAGAAGGAAGGAAGCAAAAAGAATATGCAGGCGAGAAAAGAGAAAGCTACATTGAAAAAATTGAAGACCACTTTGTCAATAAGGAAGTTAGAAACTTCTACCAGGAGGTCAAAAGATCCCAAAGGAAAGTAAGTAGAGTTCAAAACTACTGCAGAAATAAGGAAGTCCAACTACTGAATAATCAGCTAGAACGACTGAAAAGATGGGCAGAGTATTTTGACGAATTGCTGAATAACAACGACTCTCAAAGCAAAAGTGCGAAAGATGAAGTAGTGAGCGAAATAATGAAGATGAAGAATAATAGTGGAGAGGAAAATGGAATAACTGCGGAAATACTTAAAAAAGGAGGAGAAGAATTGCAAAAAAGAATATGTAATTTAATTGAAAGTATCTGGCATAGAGAAATATTTTCTGAGGATTGGTCCAGGGACATTATTTGCCCCATATATAAAAACGGAGATCCGAGGCTATGCAAACACTATAGAGGAGTTACCTTACTGGATGTAGCGTATAAGGTGCTTGCTATAATAATAAGAAACATACTGAAGTGGTTCCATGGTGAAGAAGTTGGGGAATACCAAGGTGGTTTTAGAGAGGGGCGAGATACATCAGATCAAATATATACTTTAAAGAGGATTCAAAATAA
This sequence comes from Acanthoscelides obtectus, assembly GCA_963669975.1. NCBI lineage: Eukaryota > Metazoa > Arthropoda > Insecta > Coleoptera > Chrysomelidae > Acanthoscelides > Acanthoscelides obtectus. The sequence continues at coordinate 72,129,732 of CAVLJG010000004.1, read as the reverse complement.
AAGTCAAAAAATAATTTGAAACTATGCATGCTTTTCATCGATTTTAAACAAGCATGTGACTATTTTAAGGGACAAACTTTACGAGGCTATGGTCAATCTCAAAATACCGAGGAAAATTATTAGGCTCGTAAAACTCACCTTGGAGGAAACATCCAGTAAAATATGCGTGGAAGGTAGACTCTCAAGAAGCTTTGAAATTAGAAAGGGTTTGAGACAGGGAGACCCGCTATCTACGATTCTATTCAACCTGGTTTTAGAAGCTATCTTAAGAGAAGCAAACATACAAACAAAAGGAATGATCTATCACTGCAGGCACCAGGTAATTGCATTTGCCGATGATATAGTTATATTAACTAGATCTAGGGATGAACTACAAGCGGTGTACTTTAAGCTACAGGAAACCGCAGCGCGATACGGATTACGGATAAATGAGAATAAAACAAAATCTATGGAGAACCAAGAAGTGCAGTGGCCAAAAAAACATGATATTAAGCTGGATACAGAAGAGGGAGAAGTCCGTTTTGAGAACGTGAGTGAATTTGATTACCTGGGTGTGCTGGTTACAAGTGTGATGAATCTGCGGAAATTGAAAGAAGACTGATGAAAGGCAGCAAGTCGGTGGGGGCTCTATATAAAATATTCAAAGCGAAAAATATCTCAAGAGCAGCAAAAATACGGCTGTATAGATCGGTAGTTAAGCCTACGGTTATGTACGGATGTGAGTCCTGGATAATGACGCAGAAAACACAAGTTAAATTAGAGCTGTGGGAAAGAAAAATTCTTAAAAGGATCTTTGGGAGGGTTGAAGTTAGTGAAGGTTTATGGAGATGGAGGACAAATGATGAAGTAGCAGAAATGTATGGGCATCCATCTATTTTAAAATCAGTAAAGGCTCAAAAAATTAGATGGTTAGGGCACGTAGCTCGCATGAAGGACAACAGACATGCCAGAAAAGCACTGCTAGCAGGAAGGGGAGGAAATAAAAAGAAGGGAAGGCCTAGAAAGAGCTGGATGCATAGTGTTGATGAGGATTTAGGGATGTTAGGAGTAATGGCATGGAGAGAAAAGGCTGCAGACCGAAATGCATGGAGAAGGGTGGTTTACAGAATGGAGTATGAGTAGAGGGACTAAGATATAAAGTGAATATTTTGTACTGTACTTTGTAAGTCATGGGCCTTTAAGGCCTTGTAGAACTGTAATATATATATATTTCAGTCTGACTGTTTATAATCAGGCCATATTATTGCGGTTTTGAAGTATCTAGTGAAAATATTATAGGTTTGACTTGAGGTAAGTGAGATTAGTTCATTGGTTACTGTTGAGAATTTGAGTCGTTTTGTAACCTAAAAAAAAATAATGTGGTGTGGGTAACACTAAGACATTTTAGAGCGGGTAACAGTGAGTCATGTCTCACTTTTACCTACTTAGTTTTACTTTTCACAAATCACATACCAGTTTACTTTCTAGATTGTAATTTGAATTTGTTTAATTATTTAGCGTACAAGAAAACTCTCAATAATGCCTAGAAATCCTCCTCGCAAGACTAATATTTGGACATTTTCTGAAGAACAAATGAGAAGAGCAGTTGAAGCTGTTTTAAATGGTCAAAGCATAAGATCTGTTGCACAACAAGAAAATTTGAGTTTCCATACATTAGCTAGGTAAGTCTTACTAAAGAATTATACTGCCAGGTTGGTTTCTAAATATACCATTCAATTTTAGATATGTGAAAAAACAAAAAGAAAATGCAGATACACCAATTCGAATGACTCCAAATTATGCAGTGAACAAAATATTCTCAACTGAACAGGAAAATATTCTAGCTAGGTACATGGTTAAATGTTCCCAAATGTTCTATGGTTTGCCTCTTATAGAATGTCGAAAATTGGCATATGAAGTTACTATAACCAATCACTTAAAAATTCCAGAAACTTGGGAAACCAATAGGATGGCAGGAAAAGAGTGGATGAGTAGTTTTATCAAACGAAATCCAACCCTTGCATTGAGAACGCCGGAAGGCTGTAGTCTGGCACGTGCGACATCTTTCAATGAGCTCAATCTCAATAAGTTCTTTGACAATTTACACAGGATTATGAGCAGACATGAGAGAGTTAGTGATGGTACACGAGTATATAACTTGGATGAGACCGCAACAGTAACTGTTCAAAAATCTGCCAAAGTCATAGCTGTAAAAGGAGTGAAGCAGGTAAACAAGGTCACTAGCGTAGAAAAGGGAGTGCTTGTAATAACATGTGTTATAGTAAATGCTGCAGAAAATCATCTTCCACCCGAAATGGTGTTTCCACGCGTACATTTTAAAGAACACATGTTAGCAGGAGCACCTGCAGGTACCTTAGGGTTGGCATCTCCGTCAGGATGGATGAACAGTGATTTGTTTTTTAAAACAATGGAACGCTTCATAAGACATACATGCAGCTCCATAGAGAATCCAAGTCTTCTTCTGTACGACAATAATGAAAGTCACCTGTCTATTGCGGTACTAAATCTTGCTAAAGAGAATGGGGTTACTATTTTGACTTTTCCGTCACATTCAACTAATAAGCTTCAGCCCTTAGACGTTGGTATTTTCAAACCTTTTAGTTTGGCGTACAATTCTGCCGTTGATAGTTGGTTACTTCATCACCCTGGCAAACCAATTTCTATATACGAAGTTGCTGCCTGTGTGGATGAGGCATTCTTAAAATCAATGCTCCCGTGCAACATCACCTCTGCTTTCAAGAAATGTGGAATATATCCATATAATAGGTATATATTCACAGAACTAGATTTTCTTTCGAGCTCAGTGACGGATAGACCTGCTTCGGATCCTCCTGTCTCTGCCGAAGAAGATTCACCACACTTTCATAACACTGCTCTGCCTCCGAGCGCTACTTTGGTGACGATATTCAGAAAGAAAAACTCACACCTTCTTGTGGCCACACTTTGTCAAAAACTCCTTCAACTGAGAGAACATCACAAAGTAGCACAAAAGAAAATTTCATTATCGCAGAAGTTATGAGATGATACCCTAAAGCTGAAGCACGGCAAAAATTAAGGCAAGAAAGAAGAAAAGGCAAACGCATCATTGCAACTGATACTCCTGAAAAAAATGAAATACAAGACAAATACAATAAAAGACTAGAAAAGCAAAAAAAGTCTATGAAACGGAAAATTGTAGATGACGAATCTGATGGCTCCAGTAACAATTTTGAGCATGAAGTGGATCCATCAAGTTTTGAAGAATTAGATAGGATTCCAGTTGAAGGAGATTATGTCTTAACCGAATTTGCAACCGAAAAATTCAAATAAAAAAAAGTCTATTATATAGGAAAATTGTTGACAGGAATGAAAGAAAATGACGAATTTGAAGTAACTTACTTAAGGCGAAGCAAAAAACTATCCGGGAAATTCGTCCTACCAGACGTTCCAGACAATTCAAACATCTTGAAAAAAGATAAAAATGATATTACCTCAACCTTTAAACCATGGACAAACAAAGCGATAGCAGTCATACTACCACTTTGTAATAAGCTTTGATTTAATAAATATTCGCTAAAAATAGTTAATACATGTGACACAAGCATTATAAATGCAATATAATAAATAACTAAACAAACATTTTCTTGCGACAACAGATCTTCCCCAAATTTTAATCAACTCCACATTAAAACGTTGAACAGCTGTAGAAACATACAATCGGTTGATAATTTCAAATACCTAGTGGTATTCATAGATAACCATCTAAGATGGAATAAACATATTGAAAATTTAGTAAAAAAATTAAGATACCTTCCATTCAAAAGTGAATTATTTCAGCAGTATTTTAAGCAAAAAAATATCTATACATGATATATCATGCCCTTGTTCAATCCTTACTACCTTACGGAATCTTAGCATGGGGGAGAGTCATGAATAATTATTATAAAAAGATTGAAATTACGCAGAAGTGGATTTTGAAAGTTATGTTGAACAAAAAGAAATGTTATCCCTCAGAAAATCTTGACAATGAATCTCCGCTTTTCGACTGCCGACAAATTTATTTTTATCATACAATATATTTAACAAAAAATCCAAAATTGTTACTTTCTATCAGCCACAACCATCAAACGCGATTCAAAGAAACCCCTGCACTAATTCCTAGACTTAATAGAACTATCAGCCAAAGATCATTCAATTTTCTATGCTCAAAATTTTATAACGTTATTCCTGCAAACCTTAAACATATAAAATGTATAAAACGTTTAAAAATTGAATTGAAATAATGGATCCTAAATCAACCAAGGCTACAAATCCATAAGTTTGTTGACACTAAAAACCTATATGTTATTTAATCATAAAATGATGCAAATTTATACATTTGACTATTATACTTAAAGAAAATTTGTTGTATTAATATAATTCAACTTCGGTTAAAACCCAAGCACAAGTGTACACTTTTTTGGGTATATTATGTTTATTGGACATTGCAGTTATTGTTTGTACGAAAACTTTGTAATTGGACCAATAAACATTATTATTATTATTATTATTATTATTATTATTATTATTAAACAAAATTACATTAACTGCTTCCAAATTTATTGTCTCAATGTGCCCCAGCAACTGTCTTACTGTTCTCCACCTATGAGTAACAGTGAGACACATAAGAGAATTCATTACTGTCTATAATTAAAAGTATATAATTTATTACAAAACTAACTGGTAAAAAACAATTATTATATATAATAATAATAATAATAATAATAACCGTTTTTATTATATGGTATACTACCTGAGAAAAAAGTTTAGGGCAAATTTTAAGAAAAACTTCTCAGTGTTACCCTCTCTCCCCTACATGCATTGATGTTGTGGCTCCTCAGGTTATCAGCTGGAGAGGTGAGGGAAATAGAAATCATATTCCCGATAAGAGGTCACTCTTATCTTCCCGCTGATCGTATATTTGGACGCATTGAAAAAGTGCTAAGGTCTCACAGTATCATAAAAGCTCCAGATGTATATCGGGATCTCTACACCAAAGTGGGCGAAGTACGAAAACTTGGATCCGACTGGAATTTGATCGAAAAAGTGAATGGTATCAGCTCTTGTCGGAGACTGTTTATTAAAAAAACTATTATCAGCAACAATGTCTTAGTAAAAAGTGAAGTACTATATCGGAGTTTAGATGAGACAAAAAACTTTCAATAGCTACTAAAACCACGCGCAAGATTTGACCATGTAGACCTTCTGCAGCTAGATTTGAGTCATAAGATGAAGAAAAAAATGTTGACAGTTTGAAGGCATTACTGGAAACGTTATCTAGAGACAATTGGGACAATGGTTAGCTCCCATTCTTGCAGAGCGCTGTGAAGATGGAGGAGCAGTTGCTGCAGCAGAAGAATGTGAATGTAACGTCATGGAAGAAGCTAATTTTATTTGAGGTGTGAACAAATAAAACAAAGCGGTTCTTTCTTGAGAAAATGCTTTTGTTTCATTTTTAGGATAATTTATTATACTCAAAAATCTGTTCGAGTGACATGCAAAATGCTCTTTGTCAACACTGGACATGCAAAGTCCAGCAGTTTTTCTAGAATTGTCAAGCAATTTTCGCTTCTTCCAGTCTACGAATTTAGTAATTATTGTGTCTAATTTTGCTTAATTTTTTACCACAAATTACATTACAGTGACTAAGGCCATTTTTGAGCACTAGTTTTTTCTATTTCCTGAAAATTTACAATTTTTTGGGCAAACTGCGTTTTACAAGTCTGCTCCTTAACATTAAGCAAAATTAAAAAAAGTAGAAAATAGTACAAATAAAGTAAAACTAAATCATAAAGAGAAGGGTAGCAGCAAATGGATAACTAAAGCGTTGATAATATCCACAAATGAAAAAAAATACTCTATAAATTGGTGAAAGAATTACCAACGATAGAAGAAAACAGAATATTATAATCAATACAAAAACCAATTTATAGAACTTGTAAGAGGAACAAAACAAAAATACTATTTTCAGAAACTAAATGATAATTCACAATACTCAAAAAGACTATGGACTACAGTTAATGCCATTTTCAATGGAAAGCAACGATCTGGAAATGAAATTATTTAATTGAAAACGGAAACGGGTGAAGTAACAATTAAAAATCAACGGATATGTGAGCAATTTGTACTGTTTTTTACAAATGTCGGAGAAAAGTTAGCAAATAATATAAAAGGCGATTATAATAAATTTAAGTTACATGAAAAAATATTAGTAAACTCATTTTTTCTGTCCGAAGTCAATGCTCAAGAAGTTTTCAACTCTATTTTGTACCTGAAAAATAACAAAAAGCCCAGGATCTGATCAAATAAGAGCTGCACATCTTAAGATGATGGCCAAGCAAATATCAGAACCATTTGCTCATGTTATATATCAATGTCTACGATCTGGAATATTCAAATCAACTGTTATCATTGCGGTCTACAAAACAGGCAATAATATGGACCTTACCAATTATCGACCAGTATCAATCATATCGACTTTGGCTAAGGTATTCGAAAAACCCCAAACATGATGAGAAAATTCCATCTATTTTTGTACTTTTCGATCTGAAAACGGCATTCGATACAGTAAATCATAGTTTACTATTAAATATTTTAGACAAATTTGGTTTTCGTGGGAAAATATACCTATTCTTTAATGCAAAGTAATTTATCAAAAAGGTCCCAAGTAGTGAAACTATCAAAATCGTACAGTAAGGAAATGTTGCCTACCTCGGGGTGCAGTGTTAGACCCTCTTTAATTTTATACCTATTTGAATGATATACTAAAAAAAAACTGTGTGGGTAAAATAGTTAGTTTTGCTGATGATACGAATATACTACACATATAAAGGGCAAAACTGGTATGAATAAATGGAATAACTTTTATTAAATCATTAATTTTTTCACTAGAAATTCAATCGTGAACTTTGGAAATATGCATTTTATACCCTTCAGATTATACGCAAGACAACTTACATTATTCAAATCTTTCCTTCAGAATGAGCAATACAAACTTAAAAATTGACAGAGTGGAAAATATCAAATATTTAGGAATTTCTTTAGATCAACATTTGGGACATTCATGCAGCTTATATTTTGAAGAAAATAATATTTAATACATACAAAATTAAATTCCTCACAGGCATATTGACGGAAAAGTATATGCCCACTATTCAGGGTGACTTTGAAGCTGAGTCATTAATTTCCAGATAACGATTGTAGAAGGAAGATAAACCAAAATATGTGTGTAAAAATAAAAAAAAATAAAAAAAAAGTTACCTTGTTTTATAAAGTATCCTCCCGACAAGTATTTCAGTGCGGACCTGTATTTGATCGTGCGGTCTTGGAGCACCGGCATGCCCTCCCCTGTGGGGTCTTAAGTCACCTTATTCACGAGCCCTTTGTACTACATTAACAAAGGCACGAGGGGTTGGTTGCACTCGTTTGGGAAACCGATCCGCATAAATCCGTGATGCCGCGGCAGCATTTTGTAAAGACTAAATAAGAATCATGTCCACAAGTTCAGCATTTTCGTAAACATGTGCCATTTTTTATTTCATTTGAGCCACGCAACAAACACCACTATTCACTCACGCGTTACCGACTGACACAATGACTGAATACAACTGAATAAAATTGTAGTAAAACATTCTTGTTACTTTAATTTTACCACAAAAATGTTAAAGGAAAAAAACATTTCTTTTGATCAGATCTACTCACTGTTAAAATAAATGACTCAACTTCGAAGTCACCCTGTATATCATGCCTTAATTGAGCCGCACCTTATATATGGTATATTAGCATGTCCAGTATAATTAAACGTTATAGAAATTTTACAGAGAACTGTTCTAAAAACTATGTTCAGAAAACCAAAATTATATTTAACGAACGATTTACATACGAAACAAAATTATTTGATATCAAGCATTTTTATTTTTTACGTAGTATCAGCCATTATCACAAAGTTGTCAGTGAAGGCGTTAAAGTCACACATTGCCATGATACTCGATAAAAATTAAGAGCAAAAACTGTCCCTAAACCTCATACGACCATAATGAAGCGATCTTTTCTCTATTTGGCTCCAAAATTATATGAACACGTACCCAAAGACTTGAAATAATTTTGAAATACACAAAATGGATACGCGAAATAGGAAGACAATGTATTATTGAATTATCATCCACTACATATACACCTCTTCTCCCTTTTTTGTTTTGATTCACACATTCCAATATACAACTGATCCCTCTACAGGCATTATCCTTCACTGGATTGAAACATTTATTTACCCATTCTATGTTGTTATGCATGTTATATGCACTCAAAACAATGGACTTACTATTCCATACAATGTTGCACCAGACGCTAGCTCAGCAACAGATAACGACTTCTCGCTAACACGTTGTTTACGCTTTATTTTTTTAGAAGTGCTTTGTAAGCACACCAATAGTATAAATAGGCCTTGCGCCCATTTCATGTCGTTCATTACCCGGCTAGGCACCGTAACAGTCACTTATGTAAACTTTATGTTCAATACCCGGTTAGACTCCGTAAATGTCACATTTGTAAACCTTTGTATTTTGTATGGACTGAAGCTTCAGTCCTCAAATAAAATTTTTTAAAAAGTTATTTCTAAATCCAATGATTTAAGAAATTGGTGTCAGAGAAGTGGGATAGCTTCAACGCATTAGAACACGTGCATACTAACTAGTGTGGTGGATGCCTATCCTTTAAGCTGAAAAGGACCAACGAGCCTTAAGAAGAAAGAAACCTACAAGTAGGAAAACTACAAGTAAGAAACTACAAAGCAACAAGAAGAAAGAAAACAACAGGGGACACAGCGAGCAGCAGCCACCCAACTGCAGACAGACTACTGGAAACATCGCAAGAGATCCACTAGCCGCCTGGAGAACACGACTGCCTCCCGATGTACCCTTGGTAACGTACAATTTTAATCTAACTATTTTTTGCGATTTATCTCTGTGTGTGTGATTTTTACAACTTTTTATTTGCATTTTTGCGCATTTACTCTATATATTGTCGATTTTCACGTATTTTTCCCCATTTTTACGTATTTTCTATTTTACATTTATATATTTTTGCGTTTACCCTTGACATTATTGAATCTTTTTGAAACAACTTTCCATTAAAAATGTCTACTAACGGTTTAGATGATTGCCAACCAGCTGAAATTCCTGATAACGTTCATGCGAACATTGAACCTTATAGATTATCTGAAATATTTTCGATTGTACCCGAGTACGATGGAAACCCGATATTGCTATCGACCTTCATCAACGCGTGCCGAACGGCATATCAAATGGCCGTCGAGGAGCAGCGGCTTCTCGTCGTTTTACATATTAAAAACAAACTTCGCGGACGTGCCGCCGAACTTGTGAACAGCCGAAACCCTTCCACGTGGGAAGACATACGGTCCCTGTTAGAAACGCACTTTGGAGATCTTAGAGATCTCACATCTTTAATCGCGGATCTTCAACACATGCGCCAACTCCCCAACGAATCACCCCTAACCTTTGCATCTAGACTGCAGACGCATGCAGCCAAAATGCATTCCGCCGTGAATAGGCAAAATCTAAATCGCGAGCAAAAATCTGCTCAAAGTTCCCTCATCGAAACGATGACATTAAATTGTCTATTAACAGGATTAGACTCAAAAATAGGACCTGTTGTGCGATCAGGACATCCCACGGATATCTTGACCGCAGTTTCGTATATCAAACGAGAGTTACAACTTTCATATTTGGAACGACAAAAATTCGCCAGAGCCCCAAACCCGAATCAAAATTCAGTTATTCGAAGACCAAACCCTAAAATTTGTAATTTTTGTAATCGTCCCGGTCACTTGGCAAATGAATGCCAACGGAGACAACAGCCTACAAGCTTTGCCCCAAGACAGTTTAACCAGCCCCAACCTCAAAATTACCCTAGGCCGAATCAACCTATGCAAGTTAGACCATCTACATCTAACTACCATCAAAATTCTAATCAATATCCTCCCAGACCATCTGTAATACGACCAAATGCGCCTAACGCGAGTGCGCCCAGACCCTCTGTAATTCAGAGCAATCCAAATTTTCAAAACCCTAATTTTCAAAGAAGTTTTAGACAAAATCCTCCCAATCGAATTAATTATGTCGCCCCTGATTCTTACGATTATTCCGACTATGAACCAGACCTACACAACACGGACTACGCTAATGAATATGACGATACCCAGTACTCCGCCTACACACCTTCCCCATACGATGATTTTAGAGAATCCAGTAACGATTATTGTTACGAATATAATCAAACCGCCGATACATTTGTTGACAACGCTTATTCGGACATACAACAATTCCAGGATTTTCGGACCAAGTGTTTGAAAGAGAAACCCCCTTGCGGAACCCAACGACAGTACCGCGATCGCGATAGTATGTGCGAACTTAGCGAATCTCAGTGTCGAGGACCCGAACGCGAAAACGTGTGCGAGCGTCAGCAACACATGCGATCAGATGTTCATATAAACCCTCCGTTTATAGTCCCGTCGACAATTCACCCAGTTAGCCCAGACAACTTATATTACATTAAAGATGCTACTGGAAAATTCAAAATTCTCATTGACAGTGGTGCAGGTTGCTCCATTTTCAAACGTAACACTTGTCAAAATTATACTAATCGTGTCGCAGAAAATATCTCTATCCGAGGTATTACTGACGAAAAAATTAGTATTACTGAAGCAGTCTTAGTCCCATTTGCTCCCAATGATTATCACAAAATTTATGTCCATGATCTAGATATTTCATTCGATGGCCTTCTTGGGTCAGATTTTCTTGAACATTATGATTGTATTATTGATTTGAAAAATCGTCAATTGATTACAAATTTCAAAACAGTCCCTCTTTTCAGAGTAGGTGACGAAAATGATTCCAATGCTTCTCAATTTAAAGAAAAGTCCGAAGCTTCGCAATTTAAAGAAAATTCTCAAGTTCAAAATGTTATTTCCATTCCTCCCAGAGTTGAACAAGTTGTCAAGCTCAAATCCGAGCTTAGAAATACTGAAGCCATTCTTCTGGCATGTGAGGTAGAAAAAGTCCGTCTACCCAGTTCCATAGTTAAAATTGATTCTAAAGGCGAATTCCTTACTACAGTATTAAACTGTAATGCCATTCCCAAAAATGTAATTTTACCCCAATTAACTTTCGAGCCCTTTAACGAAACTTCTATTAATAATTTCAACACTTCTTTACAAAATCAAAGTCAGTATAACCGTGGAGATGTTATTAGAGATCAATTACGTCTCGATCATCTCAACGAAGAGGAAAAAGATTTAACTACGAATCTTTGCTTAGATTTTTCGGACATATTCTATTTAGATGGTGATAGCCTGTCATTTACAAACGAAATTAAGCAATCCATTGATACCACTACCAGTAAACCAATTTTTACCAAATCCTACCGATACCCTTATGTCCACAAGCAAGAAGTCAAAGATCAAATTTCGAAATTACTAAAACAAGGTATTATCGAACCTAGCACATCGCCATGGAATTCTGCGGTGTGGGTTGTACCAAAGAAAATGGACGCCTCTGGTAAACAGAAATGGCGTATGGTGATTGACTATCGTAAGCTTAACGAAATCACCATCGATGATAAATATCCCTTGCCAAACATTTCCGATCTACTTGATCAATTAGGGAAATGCCAGTACTTTAGTACACTGGACTTGGCATCTGGATTTCATCAAATCGAGATACATCCAGTTGATGTTCCTAAAACTGCATTTTCAGTTGAAAACGGACATTACCAATTCTTGAGGATGCCTTTTGGTCTCAAGAACGCTCCTGCCACGTTTCAACGTGTCATGGACAACATCTTGATGGGTATACAAAACGAAAGATGTCTTGTATACATGGATGATATAATTGTCTATTCCCCCTCCATCCAAGAACACATCAGTAGGCTTACCGAAATTTTTACGCGTCTTCGGAAGTCGAATTTCAAAATCCAGCCTGATAAGTGCGAATTCCTCAGAAAGGAAGTAGCCTATCTTGGTCATGTAATAACTCCTGATGGCGTTAAGAACCCAAGAATCCTAAAGAAATAAAATCTTTCTTAGGTCTTGCAGGTTACTACCGACGCTTTATACCAAACTTTGCCAAAATTGCGAAACCCCTTACCAGACTATTACAGAAAGACGCAGTATTTGACTTTGATAGCGAGTGTGTTAAGTCATTTGATACTTTAAAAAATGCTTTAACAACATCTCCTATACTGATCTACCCCAACTTTGAAGAGCCTTTTGTGCTTACAACAGACGCAAGCGCTTTTGCGATATCTGGCGTTCTTTCCCAAGGTCCCATAGGTAAAGATCTCCCGATAGCCTATGCATCTCGTACACTTTGTAAAGCAGAAACGAGATATTCCACCATTGAAAGAGAACTTCTAGCTATTGTCTGGAGTGTAAAACATTTTAGACCTTATTTGTATGGTCGAAAGTTTAAACTCGTAACACACCATAGACCCCTTACGTGGCTTTTCTCTTGCCGAGACACCGGAAGTAGATTAGCAAGATGGCGCCTCAAGCTAGAGGAGTACGACTATGAAATAGTGTACAAGCCAGGCAAGGCTAATAAAAATGCCGATGCCCTATCACGTATCAAATTACCCAAAACTGTTAACGCCCTTACCCATAGTGACGAAGAAGGAGAACCTTCTACCCAATTTTCCGAAAGTGAATTTGATATCTTTGCCCGCCTTTACAAAACCACATCCCTGATCGATTATTCCAAAATCCAATTTTCAAATTCCCAACTCCTAGACATAAGTCATAAACATATCGTCACGTTTTTCAGACAAAACACTCTATCTGATCTTCACGAAAAAATTATCGAAGACATATTCGAGGAAAATCTTGATTTTTCTGCAGATAAAATTAACATCGCGTCTAGCAAAACAACTAAAGATAGAAAATACTATATTATTCCTGTGCCATACGATCCCGTAACTTGCATACAGCATCTTTTCTCTGTAATTTTAACCAACAAAGGTGTATTCGACCTATCCCAACAAATCTACGTTGAAAATAATTTGGACTTACCCATTTTAGAAATTTTCTCTTTTATTTTTTCGGATGATAATATCAAACTTGTCGTTTGCCAAAACGTCACCAAAACTCCTAATCCCGACGAACATCCCTTCAATATTCTTCCCTATGCTGTTCAGTGCTACAATAGCACTAGAAATAAAACTACTGGCTTTACACCATACGAGCTCGTGTTTGGCCACACCTCTGGTCGTCCGCCCGAACACGTATATTTAGAAAAAGAATTGATGTCCAAGTATGTTCGAGACATTCGGAATAAACTCGAATATTACTACAAAATTGCCCGCGTGAGAACTGATGAACAGAAGCAAAAAGCAAAAATTCGCTTTGATAGTAGAGTGTCACCCAATTTACAATCATATAAAGTTGGAGATAAAGTCTTTGTGAAACAGTCTCAAATTTCAAACAAGCTTCAGAACAAATTTGATGGTCCATTCGAAATTACTCAAGTTTTAGAAAATTCTGCGCTCCTTAAGAACCCGGAAACAAATAAAATAAGTAAAGTTAATTTTGACAGACTGAAACCATGTTTTGAGACTTAGTTTCTCTTTCAGGTGCAGTCTGCTGTTTCTTGCGGCTGTCACAGCCCAGATAGACATCAAACCGCTTAACAACACCTTAGGTATCTATTTTCATGAAGACGCCTCTCTTAAGATTTCCAACGACATTTGGACACTCCTTGCATATAAAGACTTAGAACTCATTAAGAAAGCACTTGACGATAACAACAATATTCTGGAACACTTATCATATCTCGTAGACAAACCCACCAATCGTATGAAAATGTTTAGTGGTGAAATTAAAACTCATACAAGTCTCCTTTATCAAATTTCTCGTTCCTTGGAATCTAAATATTACGCAATCTTCGATGACACTGTAAGCGCATCGCGGATGAAACGCGGTCTGATTAACGCTATAGGTACTGTATGGAAAGCAATAACCGGCAACCTCGATTCATCGGACGGTGAATACTATAACGATTGTATTAACAAAATTTCTAAAGATGAACATGAGCTCGAAAACCTCATGAAGAACCAAATTTCTGTTACCATGTCGGTTATCAAGAATTTTAATAACACTATTCAAAAAGTTATGATTGATGAAACTACGTTTAATGAAGATATTAAAGTCATTGAAAACAAAATTTATGAAATTTCAGACGATCTTGCATTTTATGAAGCTAAATTCCAATTTTTAGAAGTTTGCGAACAATTAATGGAAAGCTACATGTTTCTGGAAGAGACAATTAATGATATTCTAAATTCAATTACTTTTGCACGTTTAAAAATAATACATCCTTCTATTATCACTCCTCAAGACTTAGTAAATTCTCTTCAAGAAATTTCTCACACTTTGTCGAGAAATAATTTACCCCTTCCGGTTAATTTAGTAACAGTGTCAGAGTACCTTAATCTTATGGAACTCGAAGCATATCAAACTAAAACAAGAGTAGTATTCGTTCTACGCATCCCGTTATTAGAGTCCGAAATGTATACTTTATACAGAGTGATTCCTCTACCCACTCTCGATAAACGTACTGGTTTGTTTCATGTAGTCTCCACTATACAGAGGTACATTGCTAAAGATAGCGATTCTCTTTTGTACGTTTCCTTTCAAAACCTAGGTAGTTGTAAAGTTCTTCAGTCTCAGGTGAAAATCTGTTTCAACCTCTTGCCGTATCCAATAGACAGTAATGCAGTCTGCGAAGCACAGTTGTTGCGAAATCCGGTCGATCTGCCGACAGCCTGCCAAATAGCAATTGTGGCATTGCAAGATTACAAAATCCAAGAACTTGCAACCAATTTTTGGCTAATCACCATATCTAGCCCTCTGCCAATTACGATGAAGTGTGGACAACGAGAGACTACCACCAAAGTAATAAAAGTTAATTCACTTTTAAAAATGCAGCCCGAATGCAGTGGCTTTGTAGGCACCACGAGATTACATTCTAGATATTCTGTTAGCACCTACAAGAATATCACATACAAAAGTCACCCTGTAAAAGTACCCTACAAATGCTGTGAACATCTCCCAGAGAAACAAAATTTACCAAAATTAAAACCGATCAAGCTAAGCAAGATCGATACTGAAGAACTCGAAATTGCCAATCACAAATTGAACCAATATTCTGAACAACTGGACAAAATTATAAACGAGCCGTTTGTTTCGAGACATCTCTCATGGTTCACGTATTTTATCATCACCCTGTTAGTTATCATCGTAGTTTTGTACCTGTTCTGCAAGTGCAGAAAACGAAGACCACTCAGCATCCGCGCATCAAATTATCCAGCCGATGGCCCATCTCCAGGAGCACCAAAAGTCCGGTACATTCCCAGACTTTTTCCTCGACGTAGACCAACCATCCAGCCACATGAAGAAGACATCGAACTGCAGTGAGTGTTCCGTGAAGTGTTTTCACTGTTCAAAAAGACATTTCCAATTTTCGTGTTATCTACCATGTGATTTTGCCCGTACGACTGTACGATTGTATCTTATTATTTGTTTGTTCCAGCTTTGCTTTTAGATGTTATTTAGCATCGCCAATGTACCGCATTTATGCTAACAATTTTATTTTTCAGAATCTATATTTTCTGATGTTATTTTGCAATTTTATTACTCCTACTTTTATATTTTTATATTTTACAATGTTTACAATTTACATTTCTACATTTTTACATTTTTGAATTTTTACATCTTTTACACTTTTCTAATTTTATCAAAAGTTGTCGCATGGCAACAACTTTTTGTAATAGGGGGAAGTTGTTATATGCACTCAAAACAATGGACTTACTATTCCATACAATGTTGCACCAGACGCTAGCTCAGCAACAGATAACGACTTCTCGCTAACACGTTGTTTACGCTTTATTTTTTTAGAAGTGCTTTGTAAGCACACCAATAGTATAAATAGGCCTTGCGCCCATTTCATGTCGTTCATTACCCGGCTAGGCACCGTAACAGTCACTTATGTAAACTTTATGTTCAATACCCGGTTAGACTCCGTAAATGTCACATTTGTAAACCTTTGTATTTTGTATGGACTGAAGCTTCAGTCCTCAAATAAAATTTTTTAAAAAGTTATTTCTAAATCCAATGATTTAAGATGCATGGTGGACCAGAAAGATCTATGAATTTCAAAATCGCTTTGCTCGTGACAGGCACGCGAGAAATTTAGTCGCCATGGAGCGTTTCAACAAGGAGCAGCTTGCGTCCTGTGATAACGGCTTATTACAAAAATGGAGATGGTGCACTACTGCGCGTCTGTTTTGCTCTGAGCTTAGTTCACAAGATCAGGCAGCGAGCAGGCTCAGGCAGTTTGGGATGCTATTATTGACTGGAATCTTGAATAAAAAGTTCAGGTTCTCTGTTGTGATACTACTACTTCAAATACGGGTCGCATTAACGGTATCTGCGTGCTTCTCGAACACTAAAACAGACTGATAAGCTGCTAGAACTTCATCGACATGAATTGACAGAAGAAGTAGCTAGATACGACTATCTAAAATTAATAGA
This sequence comes from Acanthoscelides obtectus, assembly GCA_963669975.1. NCBI lineage: Eukaryota > Metazoa > Arthropoda > Insecta > Coleoptera > Chrysomelidae > Acanthoscelides > Acanthoscelides obtectus. Next base: position 72,113,114 of record CAVLJG010000004.1, on the reverse strand, counting down.
ACCTTCAATAATATTCCTTGTCGGAGATACCGAGATAAAATTTATGATTAGACCGCCACGCTCCATGCATCAAGCTCGATGGATGGCCAGAGCAATCTATTCATCAAAAATAGCGTTACCAAGTTCTCAGCTCAAACTTTCTAGTAAGGATAAGGCAGCTCTGTCAGATATCTGACTGTTCATCGTGACAACATACGTGAAACCGTGGTTGCAATGCACTTTAGCGGTAAAAGCATATAACCAGGAAACCACTTTACTGCTTCAATATAATAAGCTGACTGTTAAAATAAGCTAGCATAAATTGGCAATAGATTGCCCTTAAACTTCCTTGATTTGATAGATGTTAGTTGATATGCCAAGCCTAGATGATGCTGATGAGTTACCAAAAAGCACAAAACATCTGTCCATGATGGACTGTCTATGGTTGACGGACCAGTATGTTTAAAGGGTAGCTATTCTTCGTTGTTTGATTTCAGAGAAAAATATCGACGACTTCTTTTGAGCACCCACAGAAAGATGAATATGGCAAACACTAATATAAGTAGTTTCACCCATGTGGCCGCGACTTATCTTACTTTCAGATTTTTTGTTGAAACCACCATGGATTCTCCATACTGCAAATGAGTTATCCCTATAAACAGAATTGTCTGGGAAAGCTTACAAACAACCGCAACATTTAATTTAATGAAAGGTTCATACCGTCATTTCAATATTCACCGAATTACTTGGGCTACAGCCAGTTTTTCAAAGGTATTGGGCTCAGGCGGTCGATAATCCTTCAAGTATATCATACCAATATACAGGGTGGGCTATAATAAAACCTTTTTGTTTTTCAAATGAAAACGCGAAACTTAAGCGGAAACGTTAGAGGGCGGCACCGTTCGATTGCATGATTGCACCAAGCCCTAACTTGGTCCCAACCGATTTTTTTTTATGGGGATATCTCAAGAATCTAGTTTACAATGCTAATCCAAAAACCCTCAACGAATTAAAGCGAAGCATTAGACACGAAGTGGCGGCAATCTCAAGAGCAATTTGCACGCGAGTGTTCGGCAATTTGAGGTTCCGTTTAGAAGAATGTTGTCGGAGATCTGGTGGCCATCTTGATGATATCATTTTCAAAACATAAATTGCCAATGTCCTTTCAAATCATAAAAATTAGCAAACTCTTTTAGGTATAACCTGCTTTCATTTACATTCTTTCAAAAGTGAATTTTATTATGGCGGCCCACCCTGTACAATGGAAAAGTGCGATCTTGCTCTGGAGCAGTTAATCTGTCAGTTACAATTATTGGTCCTCGGCAAGCCTCAATATTATGTGTACCCGGAAGCCAGCAAAAAAGAGGCCTTGTTTGGAAGCAAGGCATGGACCTTCTTTTTGGATATACAGAGATGGAACCCGTTTCCGAAAGCTCTGGAGACAACTCAGCATCACAGTTAATAGAGGATTATGCCGAAGAAATTGTGTAGAAGCGCAACCAGAAAAAAGAGAGAGTATGACCTTCAGTGTATAATTGAGCAATTCATAAATTCAGAGAGCATGCAAATCTGTTAATTAATTTTGAGGATGGAAAGTCTCCATAACAGTGCCTTATTTACAAATGTTACTGATTCTGTTTTCAGTTTATCGTCAGTTCAGTAATTTTTAATAATAAAAAATTGGAAATCAGCCGTATCTGTTAGACAGGTAGTTTTCAACAGGTTGAGTCCAAAACCATAGAAAGGATCGCTTCATTTATCACAGCTTAGAGAAGAAGATAAAATAAAGTCCAATATAGATTTCTGTGTGCCGAGAGAGGAAAAGAAGCTGTCTCCCTCACAATAGGGTTTTAATAAGGGAAAGGCTGCCATAGATCCACTTAGTGCAGAGAACAGCTGGCGAAAGTAGCCGATAGCGGTAGCTACAGTAGTAAGAAGCTGTGCGTTATGGTTGCTTTTGACGTTAAGAATGGTTTCAACACGACACAATGGCAGAAAATCGTCGAATCCCTCGAGAACCTAAACACCACTAGCTATCTATTGAACATGCCAAAGAGCTACTTTGACGAGGGATGAAGGTAATCATGGGAGTGCCGCAGGGCTCGCTGGAACGTGTTCTACGATGGGGTATGAGAATTAGCATATGGATGGAAGAAAATGGCTTGAAATTGGCTCGTGAGAAGACCGAAGTAGTTATACTTTCCGGCAGACAGAAGCTAACTTCATTAGCTGTTAGAGTTAATAATTCCGAGGCTTGGAGTCAAAATGCAATTAAGTATTATATGGGTGTGTGTCTTGACAAAGATCTGAAAGTGATGAACATATAATACGTATCACTGACAAGGTAACTAGGGTCGTTGTTTCTCTGATACGGCTAATGCCGTCTGACGGAACCCCAGTAGTAAGAGTTGCAGGACTTTAGCAGGGGTGGCATACTCGACTATGCTGCACGGAGTTCCTATAACAGGGTCTTCCTCAATGATATGCGAATATTTAAGGGTGTGAATCTACATGAAAAATTAATGCAGTGTGTGTTATAAACTATGGTCCAAAAATGTTTCCTTACAAAAACTCGAGGTGTTGAAGTTTTAGGAAAGAAAAAATGGTAATTATTTAATATTTTCAGAACCGCTTCAGATATTTCACTGATATTTAGTACTTAGTGAAAGTAAATAAAGTTGCATATTTTGCAATGCAAAAATAATTTTTTGCCCTAACAGTGGCGTGCGTACGGGTATTGACTTTAACATTTTTTAAGAACAAAATGGTACCTTAATTTTTTTTGCCAAATAGAAATTATTTTTGAATTCCCTGTTCAATTTAAAACAAATGATCTCTCTTCAATTGTTTTCCTTCGATGCGCCATTATTTAGTAATAAAATAAAAACCATTCTATCATCCGAGAAAATTAATGTAATAATTGAAGAATGCAATTTAGCAATAGATATCTAGTTTCTATGGAATATGATATCTGGCAAGTCTCTGTTATTCAAATCTGTTCGCTGTGACATCTTTTTCATTATTTAGTTTTTACAATCTTGTTAATAATGGTGAATTATTCAAATGCAGAAATGGCGGAAATGCATTACGTATATGGCCTGGCTGACAGTAATGGTGACCAAGAGATATCCCGATCGTGCTTTGCCAGATAATCGAACCTTTTCTACTGTTCATCGTCGTCTTAAAACTGGTTCTGCCGAAAAGGAACATCTGAAGGTAGACCTCTAAGTGTGAGAACACCTGAAATTGAGGAAGCAGTGCTGCACGATGCCGAAGAACATCCTGAAACGAGTACGAGGAAGATGGCTAGACACCTAAATACTTGCCATCAAATTTCCCATTAATTTTCCAAGGAGTGTGAGCGTTTGTCAGTGGTGTCTTCAAAAAATTACACAAAATCCGTAATTTGAATCAATGATTCTGTTCACGGACGAAGCTAATTTTGCTCGAAATGCCATTCAGAATCTCCACAACAATCATTTGTGGGCAGGAGAAAATCCCTATGCCGTAACCGAAACCCATTTCCAACACCAATTTTCGGTTAACGTATGGGCAGGAATTATTGGAAACCACTTTATTGATCCATTCTTCTTGCCGGGACGACTTGACGGACAGACTTACTTCTTCAACAACAGTTACCTTTGCTGCTTGATGATGTTCCATTAGGAATAAGAAACAATATGTGGTACATGCATGATGGTGCACCAGCGCATTTCAGTGTAGCGGTTCGTAATTATTTACAAACTGTTCATCCAAATCGTTGGATTGGCCGCGGTGGGCCCCAAGAATGGCCACCAAGGTCCCCAGACCTCAACAGTTTAGATTTTTTTTGTGGGGCTATCTTAAGACACTAGTGTACACTCGTCCCATTAACACTGTAGAGGAATTGAGAGAAAGGATAGTTGCAGCTTGTGATAGAATAAAAAACACTCCAGGGATATTTCAAAGAGCGCTCAATTCCATGAGAAGGAGAGCGGAAGAATGCATACTAAGTGAAGGAGGCCATTTTCAACAATTTTTGTACTCATTTCGTTGGTTTCAATGTTATGTTCATGTTGTCAGTTGTTGTTATTCATTACCCCTAATGGGTTTATTTTTTCCAATTAAATTAATAATATGTTTGCAAGTTAGACAATAGAACGGTTTTAATTGTTTTACTCAAAAAATGGCGCATCGAAGGAAAACAATTCAGGAGAGATCAATTGTTTTCAAGTGAACGGGAAATTCAAAAATAATTTCTATTTGGCAAAAAACCGAACCTTACCATTTTTTTCTTGAAAAATATCGAAGTCAATACCCGTACGCACGCCACTGTTAAGGCTAAAAATTATTTTTGTATTGAAAAATATGCAACTTAATTAACTTTCACTAAGTACTTAATATCAATGAAATATCCGAAGCGGTTCTGAAAATATTAATTAATTTCCATTTTTTCCTAAAACTTCCCAAACACCCCAAGTTTTTGTAAGGAAACATTTTTGGACTATAGTTTATTAAGCAAACTAACATTAATTTTTCATCTAGATTCACACCCTTAAATACTCGCATATCATTAAGGAACACTTTGTATAGCAAGGCCTCGAGGAAAAAGAAATATAGACAGCTAATATTTAGAAGCCAGCGAGAACCACTGCTGCGCGTGGTATGGCTTTATAGAACTGTGTCGATAGATACACTGCTGGTGGTGACTGATATCCTGTCAATTGATTTGCTGTCTGCGGAGAGATGTGCACTCTATAGAGATGGAATGCAACTGGTCATGGTGCATGGACCAGAAGGCTGATCCCAGATGATGAAACATGGATTGACTAGAGAGCGCTGCGGATAGATTACTATACCGCACAATTCCTCACAGGACATGGTTGTTTTGACATCTACCTGGAGAGGATAGGAAAAAGAGAGTACGCGAACTGCATATATTGCAATGAAGGGAAGGATATTCCTAATCACCTATTCCAATGCGGCAGGCGGGTTGACTACCAGACACAGCTCGAACTGACGCTCAGCGAGAGGCTCACTGCTGACAATTTTGCCATACATATACGCGAGGGAAAATGGGTTGATATTTAACCAACAGAGAGACGAATGATGATGGGTACGGTGCGGGAGATTAAAAATAGATCAAGGAACCAAAAGTAGGTTTGAGGGGTTTTAGTGAGTATGCCATTTCTGGAGGATCTCACGTTCCCGGCAGGAAGGACCGGCAGTCCAATTCTGTCGAGTTTTTCTACCTGATAGTGGCTATAAAAGCTTTCTCCTGTCAAAAAAAGTCGTGACCAGCGTTTTGCATGTCACAGGCGTCACCGAAATTGCCGTTCGATGCAAAAGTGCGCTGATCGTTTACTCAAAATTAGGAAGAAAGTTTTCGGAATAATGGACACCTCACCATTCTTATGCAAAATAGTAGATATAGAAATGACAACCGTGTGAAATTACCGCCAGTCTGACCAACAACCATGTAATAAATAGTTGTAATAATTCAGAGTATATTGATGGAGTTCTAGCTGAAATGAGAGTGACTGTCACAAATAGTGAATACAGTACCTCAGTACGGAGCTGAGTATTATCATGGAAATAAATATGGTTTTAATTGAACAAAAACAACCATATTTTGTGGAACGCAAATGTTTGATTGCTTTGCCTTCGAACCCACACAACGCATGTTAATGATGTCAGAAAATGATTCTAGGTTATTTTACATAATGCTGGACATACATGTATTAAATTTCTGTCTTTGCTCTAATTTTAGAGTATTTGATATGGAATATTTGAAGGAAATTGTATTTCTGGATACATTTACAACTTTCCCGTAAAAACGGACCTACAGTGGCAATGTTTACATCGAAGGCAGCGAAGCGCTTATACAGTAAAATGCATATAACCCTGACGTCGTAATATATATGCAATACATGAGTTAGAAAGACATAGAAGCACCTCGTTGTCTAGCAATCCGAGTAACGAGGCCAAGGACGCAACTCGTTGCCATCGGCGCACTTGTTCTAACATACATATTGCAAGCTCTTTCTCTCTCTCTCTCTCTCTCGTACACATTACGACGTCAGCCAAATTTGAACATCACCGAATGTATGACGTATAGCTACGCACAGCACACTGTGTACACAGGCACAAAATAGTAGTTGCTTACGAACATCACACATTCTGACCTAACCTAAATGAAACTAACTGAGTGACGCTTACCTACGATTTGACACAACCTAGAATCGTACCCTCCCCCTTTTCGCTGTTAAGATATCCGGATTTTTGTCTGAGATATCATAGCTGGGGTAAGTTGGCACCAAACACGACGTTTTTCTATGTTTGACGTCCATAATTGAGGTTAGGTATCTTTATTGTTTGTAAATAATTTCCTATATAGTCCCTATTTAGAGATTGATCGTAGAGGAACACCAATTAAAGTTTATCATTAATAATGATAATATCACTTTATCAGAGCCTGTGGATGGAAGTGATCGTTAATTAAAAATGAAGAGTAAGTATGCAACAGCTTTATTGTTAATTATAACAATTACAACTGGAGCACCCCTTGCTCCTACAAATACAAAGGCCTCGTGTTAATCCAAACTGATCGGCACGGGTAATATGTAAAAAACTTATAAAACGTCAAAAAAACCTATAAAATGTCATCTTGCAGACGAGGTAGTTTTTAGGGTGCAAACAGTCAATTCACATTTGCTCACTAGGGTCGTTGTGAGCGTCCATCTATGGAGGAATGGTTCAACTACACGCATTGTTGGTTGCATATGTTTTATGAAGCCGAGTGTAGTCTATAGTTTCCATCTCTGAGAATAAAGTTGGTTTAATAGCAAGATCGCATCTGGATGATTGTGTGTATTGGTCTGTATGTGTATGAAATTAGTTATATTTGTTGTGTGAGAAAATCATTACTGTATATGCTGCCAATGAAGTATATCTATGTATTAGCTGTGCCCGACGGATTATTTATATACAATATTTCACGCGTATCCATCACACCTTGACCTCTACTGAGATAAACAGCTGATCAGTAAGTGACATTTTGGTGTTAGTCTGCAACGTTGGCAATAATGGAACGGGTATGAATCTAGTAATGTGACGTCTTGTTTTTTGTATGCAAATGAACTTTTCTAAGTAAAAGAGCTGTTAGCAAGTTCAAAATCAATCTTTAGCCAAACCAAAACAAAATTCGGCTCGGTCTACCTGGTGCTGACGGATCCGTCAGAATTATGTGTCCTGTGCCGATATGGGGAATTTTAGAAATTACTAGATAATCAGCTGTGATTCTGGATACTCGTGAAATAGGGTATGTGCTGTCCTTTCTGAAGTCAGGTTATGTTAAAGGTTATGAATTACGATTTTTTACGTTTTTTTGGTGTTTTCAAAAACTTTGAGGATAATTACGACCGCGTTGTGTGTAATTACTGTTAGCATGTATATGCCTTGTAATTCTACAGTGTACACTGAATATAATTATTTCTTATCTTTCTCATTTTTGAAATTCAGCAAATTTGCATATGTAATTTCCAGAATCGATAAGAAAAAGTGGATGCGCAACTAATTTCTAGCGTTGGATCTCAAGTAAGTGAATTTGAGACAAAGGTCCAATGGAATTATCAACAACATTATTAACACACAAGTCTTCACTAGGCATTGCAGACTTCTTCTAGCTACTTACAGCTTAGACCTCCAGTAATCACATCGCTGAAGCAGATTTTAGATCACACCAGACCCAAACATTGATGACTGAAGCCTCATGTCGTTTAGGCAACACGCACAACTACAAAACGAGTTCACAACGTGTCCATCAGCTAGTGCTAAGTTCACATCTTGTAGAAAATACATAATGTAAAAAAAAACCGGCATAATGTCACTTTTCAAGATACGTAATATCCGTGCGGATCCTGTTCGCCTAATTATTTAGGAAACTTAAACTAAGTACATATTCATCAATGACCTTGTTGATAAACAAATTATCTTTGACAGTTGACAGGTATGGTACGTTCCTCTTGAAATCGTGCTTACGATTGCTTACGATTAACAACTTAGCACAGGTCAGAAGTTCACTTTAACGTAGGTCAGAAAATCGGCCGGATCGTAAGCAACTAGTATTTACGTATAGAAATATTATGCTCTGTGTCTGTCCAAACGCTACATACTGTGTTAACGCGTCATTTCGTGGAATTTCTGACATTGACAATTGATATTTCCACCCTGGCAGCATTGCCGCTTACTGATAATTACATAGAGTTAATGATGAACACTTAAATGTAAACAATAATTAGGCGGTGAACTGACATGAAATGAAAAAGGTCGCAGACAAAGGAATGATTTACTTTTCATTAAAAACAAATTCATGCGGCTAAGCCGAACGAAACGGAAGAGTTTCACATCTTCAAGGAGCTCATCTGTGATTAGCGTTTGGACATTTATACCACAAAACTTAAAATATCTTGTTCCAGACAGACTTGTTTTATGCCGGGTTCGTTCATCTCCTGAAAATCAAGTGACGTCTGCCGCCGTTCTGTGATTGAAGTCAGCTGAAATGTTTGATTATAAGTTATAAACATAGTATTGGATGGTTCAGAGCTGTGATCATAACCTCCTTTATTTGGAGATCCGAGAGTTGCGCGGAAATTCTGTTGCCTTTGTCGTATTTTGTTCTTTATTCATTTATCACCTCGTCTTTTGGTCATCGGTCATCCTCATGATTATAAGCCCACCGGATTTTAGACTTTTATTACCAAAGACTCTCGCTTTTCTGCCCGTCAACATCTTAGTATTTATCTATTTATTTAGCAACCCAGTGCAATGTTTCAACGTCTTCCCCAACGTTTTCGTTCGTCCTTTGTGTGGTGCTGACTACGCCAAGCCAGGTCCACGTTGCTATTCCGAGCAACCGAGTCCAATGTTGCAACGTTATCCCAAACGTCTTCGTTCGTTCTTTGTGTGGAGCTAACTATCACAAATCCAATTTTTGTGGAAAGACTCTATATTCAAAGAATGAGAACACCCGTTTTTTGGGATTCAGTCGAAAGTGTTGGCAGGAACGGAAAAAGCCTTCAAATAAAATTTTTAGGTACTCAAGAGGCCTACAAAATGAGACCACACGTTAAAAGATTCGACCAATAGTAAAATAGTTATGGCCGTCAACCGAGGCAAGATGCAGGTTTTGGCATTTGTTGCTAATGCCACAGTAATTCCACGCAGCTACTTGAAATTCTTCAAGTCCGTAGGCTTCATACTTCTAAATAACCACAACAAAATTGGATTGGTCAAGCAGCTTTTGAGAATATCTTATTGTTTATCCCAAAACACCTGTCTTGTATCCATCACTACTAGTTTACTGAGCAATAAACAGGATTCGTTCAAAAGGCATTTTATAGCAAAATACACGAATTTACCTTGCCGCCGTGGATCAAAAACCATTCCAAAAGATAATTGTTATTTTTAAGCGAAAAACGAAGGGGTACCTTTTTGTTCTTCTAAACAAATTCAAACATTTCGTATATGTGAGTAACTGAATAGATTCGCTGCGATATTCGAAAAACATACGTTATTTTACACATTTTCAAACAAAGCGTATGTGTATATCACCTTTTGTTAGTAAGAAAATATTTTTTTTTTCCAACATTTCTTCAAGCGAACGCTGTAGGCTTATGAAATCTGTTATAAACAATTACAAAATTGCAGTCATCAATGATGCGTGCTAACTTTATAAACAGATCAGCGCATTGCAGTTTGGAATATTTTTTCATAAACTTTAAGACCCATCTGTGACCGTGTAAAAATTGCAGCTCTAAATACTATATGTATAAAAGGTGATAGACGCATCCGCTTTCTTTCAAAAATGTGTATATTAACGTATGTTTTCGAATATCGTAGCGAATTTGTTCAGTTCCTTACATATATGAAATGTTTGAATTTGTTTATAAGAAAAAAACGTAACCCTTCGTTTTTCGCATAAAAATAACAATCATCTTTGGGAACGGTTTGTGATTCACGTCGGCAAGGTAAATTCGTGTATTTTGCTATAAAATGCACTTTGAACGAAATCTGTATATTGCTCAGTAAACTAGTAGTGATGGCCGGGAGACAGGTGTTTTGGGATAAACAATTAGAGATTCTCACAAGCAACTTGACCAATCAACCCCAATTTTGTTGTGGTTCTTCAGAAGTATGAAGTCTACGGATTTGAAGAATTTCAAGTAGCTGCGTGAAATTATCGTCGCATTAGGCAAGTGCCAAACCTGCATTTTGCCTCGGTTTTCGGCCATAACTTTTTTACTATTGGTCGGATCTTTTTACGTATAGTCTCATTTTGTACTCCTCATAAATACCTACAAGTTTTAATTAAGAAGTTTTTTTGTTCCTGTTAACACTTTCAAATGAATCCCAAAGAATAGGTTTTCTCTTTCTTTGTTGTCGAATAAAAAGTTTTCCCACAAAATTGGTGTACCCATTGTATGTGTCCATGTTTTAAATACCCCTTGAACAACTTGAATCAGTAAAACTCGACTTCACAATTATTTCGGGGATATTTGCTAATATCATTAGACTAATATCAAAAAGTGGCGACAATTGGAAAGGTCCACATAATGTACACAACAACACTACACTACAATGTATTCCTCCTCAAGCTCTAGGCAAGACCTCGGAAAATGGCGTAATTCCTCCAAGCGTATGACGAACATCCACTATGCTAATGTAGTGTAGGTCGTACAATAATTCTATTAGGAAAAATAAGGTTGATTTTGGGATAGAGAATGAAACGTCAAATTGAAATGCCAATTATTCTGCGTATCTTGTAGGGAATGAAAGGTAGGTATTTAAAGTGCAATTGATTTTGAAATCACACCTCAATTAAAGTCGCAAAAAAAACAAAAGCCGTTTTGGGATAATTCTCGTTTTTCCATTTATCTCCGGAGGCTCGTTACCTAGATACACTACCATTTCACCAACTTCGTATCCTACACTAATCCGTGAGGGTCTGAATTGAGTCACCGGAAGGATTGTAGCCTTCCTATAAGTTTTTCAAAGTCTTAATGAAATAGTAAACTATTTATTGGTTTTTATAATTTGATTGTTAGCCTTTACAGTTTACAGTTCCAGAACCATACATACGAGTAAACTGTATGTACATACTTACGTCAACATTGACGTGATTAACAGGGAAAGCTCTAAACGGCGGAGATTCCTTAGGAATGTATCTGTAAAACTCTTCGTCTCCCCTGTACCATTTGATGGAGTACAGCGCAACTTCTTCAAGGTCGTACTCACAGCGTAAGGTGACTGTATCACCGGATCTCGCTAATGGTGGGACAGTAATCTGAACTTCCTTCAGCGCCCAACATTCTGGAACAATAAATGCTGCATTAATCAATTTTAGAGATTCTTTATAACGATGGTGTACAAAATATATAATACGTTACAAGCATCACTCCGATACGAGGGATGTCTTTTAAGTTTTGCATATAGAAACATAGTAGGCCGCACGTCAGTACTGAATCTTAACCTCACTCTTTAGTAAACTTAAATTAAAAGTTTCACAACAATACGTACAGTGTCTCACTACAGTGAATATTTAAGTGTCACCAAGTGATTAGAAGAATTGAACTCAACCGAAAAAAATTTCGCGCCATAATTTATTACAACTTTCAGAGAAAATTATCGCGACAAGAATGCCTTGCTGAGTTACTGTTTGTTTTCGGCAACGAAGCGCCACATCAGTCGACAATTTCCCGTTGGTATGGAGAATTCAAATGTGGACGGGTGAGTCTTAGCGACAATCCCAGGATGGATGCACCAAAAACGGCAGTCACCCAGGAAAACGTCGATGCTGTGCGCAAAGACTAGGGTTAATTGGTGTCAAAAAACGCTTGACCGTTTCAATTCCGGAAACTCAAAAAATGTGTACAGCATTGTTAGTGGTGATGAATCGTGGAGTTATTGTTATGAATCAGAAAATAAACGACACTCGACTGTTTGGGTGTTCCAAGGTGAAGAAAAGCCATCAAAAGTCATCCGTTCTCGAAGTGTTTCGAAAAAGATGGTCGCGACATTTGTGTCAAAAGCGGGTCATATTGCAACAATTCCTCTTAATGAGCAAATAACTGTTACTGCGGATTGGTATACCACCATTTGTTTGCCAAAAGTCATCACCGAGCTTCGAAAAATCAACCCCGAAAGAAGAATCATCCTCCACCAAGACAATGCAAGCTCGCACAGAGCCCAAAAAACAAGGCAGTATTTTACGGAAGAAAACGTGGAATTATTTGACCATCCTCCATATAGTCCCGATCTAAGTCCTAACGATTTATTTACTTTCCTGAAAATTAAAAACAGACTGCGTGGTCAAAGGTTCCAGTCACCAGAAGAAGCAGTTGACGCATTCAAAAATGCCGTTTTTATCTGCCAGCAAACGAGTGGAATAAGTGCCTCGAAAATTGGTTCGAGCGCATGCAGATGTGTATTAATCTTCGTGAAGAATACTTCAAAAAACAATAAAGCCATTTAAAACTACTTACCGTGTTGTTTTATTTCCATATGCAAAACTTAAAAGACATCCCTCGCACCACTACAGAGTACTGAAAGTTCCATTTTTTTGCACCCATTTCGGTTTGGAAAGTGCCACTGACGTCTGTATGTGTGACCTATTTTGTCTGACATCGGCACGCCCAATGTGTGCTGCTTGGGTTCACTAATTGGATGAAAAACAACATAATGTCTTTTCATTCTTGCATCTTTGTATCTAGTGGTAAAGTGGGAGCAAGTAAAAGCTTCGATGATGCTGACGACCCATTTTGTGTCCATCACAACTAAACCGATGCACACGTTTTGCTTATGGGTAAGTGACATTAATCTATCGCTCAGATATCAACAACGAGGCAAATTATCTCAATGTCCTTTTAAAAATAGCGATGAATGAGAGGCAAAGCATTTTTAGTGATTGCAAGGATGTGTTTCGGTTGCAAACAGTGGCCTGCAGTGTGTTCGTTGCAAGACTCTTATTCATGCTGGCTGTGCAAAATATGTGAAAAACCTCCAAAAATTAGATGAGAAATCAGTTATCTATTGTGACGATAGTATTTTGGCAGATTAGGCCATCAAAACAAAATTTGGCGATTGTGACGAAGAAGATATTTCCTTCTTAGTGTAGATGACTTTATCGAGACCGAGGTGAATGATAGAAACCTCATTATCCTAAAAGAGTGGATAGAACATAAAACCTATATAATGGAAACACAACAACAACAAAAAAACAGTTTACTTGACAAAGTCGTATTCAAGAACATCTATGAATGCGCAGATAAAACTAACTTCTGATTTAACTAAGTTAAATGACTTAATGAGTGAATTTAACCTATATCCCGTAGTTCGGTGGCCAGCTCGTATTAAGTCGTACATCAGTGAAAACTATAAACCAAGTTTATATCAATTTTCCCGATAATTGCAAGTACTGCGTTATAGACAATACTTCAGATCATCTTTCAGATTTTGATTGTACGAACATAAGTCTGAACGAGCCAACTTTTGCTAAAAAGAGTCTATAGATATATACATAGATAATTTTCTCAAAAAATATCACGATCCAATCTGGAGATCACAAAGTCCAAATATTTCAAGAATGACCTACTTATGAATTTAAACCGACTTTATTGCTGCCGCAATCCTAGTCGCAAAAGCATTTATTTGAGCTAATGCATCTGGGGTAATAGCAGCCAGAGAGGGAGTCACTCATAAAAATATCGTGCGCAAAACCGAGGCAGGCTCATTTTCGGTCGATTTCCCATACACGTGAATTTATCGGTGGCGTTTTCAAACACTGCAACTGCGGAAGTCTCCTATTGCACCAGATTCGATTACTACTCTGATAAGCTGCGATTGTTACAGCAATATTTGCTGGAAATTTCTTCATTACTTTTCTCTTAAGCACTTCTATTATCGCCGCACAGACTTATCCGAACAGTTGGTCATATGATGTGGTAACGTTTGGTCGTATCTTATGCACAATCTGTTGGTACATTTAAGATAGCCGGCAACAAATGCGGTTGCAATTGCAATGAATCCCCCCAGACACAGATAGAACTGACGATCGGCTAGAGGCTATTTGCTACCAATTTTACCATGGGTATACGCGAGGGAAAATAGGTTGATATTCAACAAATAATGAGACAAATGATGCTGAGTAAGGTACGAAAGAACAAAAACTGACCAAGGAACCAATAGCAGGTTTCCATTCTGCGCATTTTGTATCAGGGTACCTATCCATCGTAGAGGATTGCGGCAAAAAAAGTTGTTACCCAAGAGGAAAATGTTTTCAAGTTTCTGAAATGGCTGCTAGCGGGCGTAACTGCGATCTTGAATCTAAGAAAGTGATGTTTCTGTGAATTCCGCTGTATTAACCTAACAAAAAGATACCTGTTCTTTAAATTCCAGGATAGTTTGAACCTTTTTTGCTTGTCAATTTTTTCTGTCGTGTTCAAACGTTTTCGTAAAAAACATTCTGTTTCTCCAACACGGCTGCGCCGATTTTCACAAACTTGAACTAGTTGAAAAAACATATGTTATAAAATTTGAGGTTTTCTTAGTTCCACATGTAGCCGCTAGAGGGCTGTTTTCGGCATTCTGACAGAACTGGTTAATTTTCCTTCAGAAATTGAACGCTTTGCTATGATAGCTATGTAATGTCTAAAGAAACTCGCGAAAACCGCATCTCGATATCTTGCTCCTAATCCTAAAATTTTAATTGTTTAAGCTAATTTTTCTCGTATTTCTTTTATTAACAAGTTGTGGCCCTAAAAGGGACCGATTTAAAAAAGAAAGCTTTTTAATACCCTCATAAATGCTCGAAACGCTGACCATCACCCTCTATGCATTCGTGCAGCCTCTCATGGATAGACAAAACTGCAGCTTCAATTTCGGCCCTCGGTATGTTACCTATTGCATTACGAACCGTTTTTCACATCTCCTCTGGTTGTAGGTTGAGTCTGGGACACGATGTCCGGCATTTTGAAGACATTTAACATAAACTGCTAGCATATCAACAGCTTCATCGTTCGTAAAACGCAATTGGTGAGCAGAAGAATTGCTCAATGTGACGTGAAACTATTTACAAATATTGAAAATTTGAGGGTTATGGAAGTTTTGATTAGATATTTGTTCTGTTGTATTCCATTGTCTGCTTCTATTAATTCTCTTTTTCGTATATTCCCATAGTTAATACTTACTTTTAGCGATATTTTGTACTATTTTCAAAAAGGGTGATCTTATTCTGATGAATAAAAAATAATTCCAGATAAACTAGTTTAAAAAAATAAATATTTAATGGTTTTCCGTATAAAATTTCCTTTGGCCTAAATTTTAGGTTAGGAACAAGATATCGACATGTGGTTATCGCGAGCTTGTTTAGACATCATTCAGATAAATTTCCGTGAAAAAAAATCATACCGATGCATTTAATTTTTTTGAGAAAATTAACCATTTCTGTCGGAATGTCGAATAAAGCCCGCTAGCGGCCACATGAGAAACTAACAAAACTTCAAATATTGTATTTGCAGTGCATGAGTAGCTCTTTTCAACTAGCCCAAGTGTGTTAAAATAGGCTCACGGAAACATTTGAATACCCCCTACCAATCTATTTGTAGAGATACAGCTAAAATTGTTAAACAGAAAAAGTAAATATTATCCTCGACTTTGAAGATCAGGTTTTTTTGTTAGGTTAATATAGCGGAATTCACAGAAACATCACTTTTTTAGATTCAACATTGCAGTAACGTCACTTAGCGGCCATTTTAGAAACTTCAAAATATTCACCAAG